>JAWMRA010000020.1:6129622-6157122 GCA_035584735.1 Pseudotriccus pelzelni
AAAAACAAAAAAAAAACGCGAGCGAGAGAGAAGAAGAAAAAAAAAAACTCCCGGGGAAACCTTGGCGGACAGGGGGACCGGAGCATCAGTCACCGCTCCGGCGTTTAAGAGAAGTAATCAGCGATAAAGTGACGTTGATCTGCACTGTAACCTTGTGGCGTATTTAATGTAAATAAGCCAGTTATGTTGCCAATCGCATGCATACAAACACATAAAGGTCCTCAGCGTTGCATTTTGATTCTTTCCATTAGAGCCGACTTTATTTACATACACTATTTAGGGGATCATGATAATTCTAAAACAATACTAGTGCCAAATGATTATGAAAATATGATTTTAATTAATCACGTAGTAGGCAAGGAAATTAGCATACGGTAATTAAACTTAGAGAAAAACGTCATGGAGGTTCTCTGCCTTATGGGTTCGGAATAATCATTAAACGATGGGTTTTCAGGACTTAATTATCAAACAAATAACTTTTTTAAAGCAACTTTACACGGTTTATCCGCAGGGCAACGATTTAGTAAATAATATATAACCAAGCAAACAAGGTGCAAATGTGACTGGTGAAATAGGTTGTGTTTCTACAAAGCAGAAGGGGGGGGGGGAAGCTGAATAATGCAATTATGGATTCTGTGTCCCATAGTTGACAAAAGCATGGTGCCTCAATAGACTCTTTGTTATGGGATTATATAATGATTGTGGTGTAATTATGGGAAAAAAGATTTAGTAATAATAAAAAGTATCAAAATACACCAATGAGCAGCTTGTTTTAAAGAAAAGGCTTGCATGTGACATTAGGGGCATGTTAATAACAAAAAGCCAGGATCCGAAAGGGTTGACAAATAAAAAAGACTGTGATGCGCATGATTAAGAAGCGATGGAGACAGATTGATTATTCAAAATGCCGAGCCACAGGGACACTTAAAACATTGATTCAGGTAAGACTAGTTTCATCTTGACTGAAATGAGTTCCCTGAAGATGACTGGCATACATTTTAAATCAGTTTACTACATAAAAAGCATAACATCACAAGCTGAAACCTTCTAGTTAAAATAGGAGTCCATGAGAAAAAAAAAAGAAAAAGTTTATGTTTGTGGCAATTCCCAGAGGGACTATGGGATTGCAGAGGAAGGAGTATAGATTAATTAGCTCTTCCTAAACACTGGACTTAAATGTGCCCATCTTTTATAATCCCTAGCCTCTGTTTCTGGAGTCTGTGGTCCAACCCCACTTCTGCAGGTTATGAGGGTTATATTAATAACCCTAAAGGTACAATAAGACTTTTTTTTTTTCCTTGGAACTACAGTGAACTAACTTTCTATAATAACTGAAAAATTAGCGACATTTTTGGAATTGATATCTGAAGTGAAGTTTATAAATAGTTGTTCAGAGCTATTCAATTTTAAAAAAAAAAAAAAAAAAAAAAGGAGAGAGAGAAAGAAAGAAAAAAGATTCCCATGCCTATACGAAAAAGTTTAGGAATTCACTCTGCATTTTCCAATTTGATGTGTCTGAAATTCTCTTTGAACAAATTCCAAAATACAAGTTTTTTCTATAGAAATTAGCATAGCAATCACATCAATAATATCACTATCTCTATGGGAATGATAACTGGAGCAGTGGGGGTGTTCTTTATTTCAATTCTTCGTGGATCAACTGATTATATTCTGTCTTCTTTTGAACTTGTTATTGTAAGTCAAGTGATTCTTTATAAGTGACAGCCCTGACAAAGAGACGAGGATGGGAAAGCAGGTCGAAAGGAAGTCGCCATATGGACTTTAAAAAAGGCACTTTTTAAACAAGATAATGGGGAAATGGATGTTGCCTTTTAACCCTGTCAAGGCTGAATATTATTAGCAGTCTCATAAAAGAAGGAGCTATACCTTTCTTTAAAAATATCAGATTTCACCTTACAATTTCCATGACCTAGGGCTACATAATACAAACCACATCGGAGGAGATGGCATTTCAGAGGCAGGGGCCAAACCAAGCACCTGGAATCACTGACAGACAGGAGATTTCAGAGCACTGCACAAAGAGTTACAGAAGAATGAGAGCTCAGGAAAAGCCCATGGTTCTTTTTCCTGAGACAAAGATAAGAATATTGACTAAAGATAGGTGAAACAGCAACTGACAGCAGAGGAGCTTGAGACATCTAACTGGGATTTCCTCTTCCTCTAGAGTAAGTCCACGATGCTCGTTTAGAAACAACGGATTGAGTGAAAACAAGCATGAACATGAGGGCTTTGACTCTGATCTTTGCAGAAATTAAAGTGTTTCTCCTCCTCTTTCTATTCTGGAGAGAATAGGAATTTCCCTCCAGAAACTTTCAGGTGGACAGAGATTAAGAACCATCTCCCAGGAAGCTGGGATTAAGAACTAAACCCTCACTGAGATGAGGCCAGAGCTGTGGTCCAGCACCAGTGAATCACCTATCAAATTTACTTTTTTTGTAGTCAGTTGGATGGTCCAGGTGATCATCGAGCTCAACTCTATAGGAAGAAAATGTCAACCAAAGCCTTCTCAAAGAAGAGTAGGCTACTACAAGCAGGCAATGGTGCTGTCAGGGGACGATGCTGTTGACAAGACTGATCAAAACTCTCCTCCCCAGGGCCTCATAGACATGATTATTTGGGCTGGGGTGGCCAAGCCTTCCCAGAATGGATAAAGAAGAGATAATGCAGATCCATGAGCTGAGTACATCCTAAAGCCAAGAGACCTCCAAATTTTATTGACTCAATAAAACTGAGCTCCAACACCAAAGCAATGAGTACTGGTTAGATGGGATTCAGAAGGTCTCAGTTGTGAGCTCAGGGAGACTTTGCTCAAGCCTCTTTCAGAATTCATCATATTCCCAGACACCATCAACATTTGTCCAGCTCCCTCCAGTATTCCTTCCTATTCCTCCCCATATTTTCAGTGCTGTTCCTTTCTTCTTTTCTTGCATCCAAGGAAAGGTCTTTTCTCTTCAAAGCCTTTTCATCCTCTCAACTGTCTTCAGCCACCTCTCCAAATTCTTTGGGTGGTTTTATTCCCTTTTGTACCTCCCCCATGAGTAGCCAGGAATACACTAGAGGAGAGAGGGAAAGAGCAGAAGAGATGTACATTGTGTGCCTTACTCTGAAAGGCTCTTGCACTGTCTTGGAGCATAGTGGGCACCTTCTCAGGGAGGGGAACCTATCAGCCACAGACTTGTCAAACTTCAAAAAGTAGGAAGAGAGGAAATGAAAGCTGAGTTCTTTAACCAGGCAACATTACCCTTCCCCGTGATTTCTACCTTTGTGGAATGACAGCCTTCCGGAAGATCTCATTTCAGACAGACGTAAATAACAGGGAAGATGATCCCAGAGCTCCCAAGTTTGGCGAGTCCAACAAAAGCCCAGGTCAGAGGAACATTTTATGAGGCTTGACACAGGAAAGTAGCAAAAGACAACTGGTCATACAGTAATTTACACAATGGGTGGGGGAGAACGTTAGCTTTATATATTTAAATATTTATAAGTTGTTTGCTTTATTAAGGAAGGACTGAGGAATAATCCTGCCTTTGTTCTCAAAAAGTGTGATCAGCATTTCCTTCCTAAAGAAAAGTGATAAGCAACTGGGCATTCCTTTAACAAAGACTGCAGAAGCCCATTGAAAGCTTAATGCCTTTAGAAGGGGGTCTCTTCTCCAAGGAAGAGCAGAACATCAGGTCTTTAATATTGATAAGGAAAAGCATATAAAAGAAATCATCCAATAGCGGTGACTTTAAATAAGGAATTTCAGAAAACTTGCAGTGAATGTTTCAGCAAACTCTGGAACAGGTGGTGTGATCTACACGGCAGTCTGAGCCAGTGAAAACACAAGTCATCCAGCAAAGAAAGTCGCTGAAGCATGGTTCAAGAAGACATAAATAAAACACTTGTGCAGGAAAAAGGGAAAACCCTCTCAAAATGCCTGTTACAAACATGGGATTTTCCTGGGCAGAACCCCAGCAAACTGACAAGGTGGATGAAGGTTTTCCCAGCTGTACAGACTGTAAGAAAGCTTCCCAGAAAAGGGACTCAGAGACCCCAGCTTTCAAAAACAGACCAAAGGCAGAACCCCTTTGAGAACAACCTATTTTGCAGGGACCGTGACCAAAATAAGTATCTCTTTATAGATTTGATCAGTAAAAATTGTATAGGCCATCATCACAGGGTAGAGGTAATCAGAAATTGTAAAAAATATGGCTTTTTTTCAGGAAATACATCTATATCCTCAATGCAGTAGTCATCTATCATTGAGCCTGACAGCACAGACAACTCGCACAGGTCAACTAAAAGCATATCCCAAGGCCAGGAGCCTGTGTTGGCCACTTTTTGTGATAAAGTCATTGCAACAATTCATCAAAACACAGCCACCAAGAAAGGATCCCATGGAGAGTACAAAATAGGACATATCTTCCCACATCAGGAAGATGTGCGACGGAAGCAGCATCTAAAGTTGGGTCACTGTGGAGCTGTATTTCCCTCTCACAGCACTGGCAGCGCTGACCCTTTTCCTTTGCAAAATAAGGGCAAAACTGGAGTGAAGAGAGAAAGTCCTTCAAGGTATGGTGGACTGACAGACTGACACATGGCTTTAGAGCTTTCTATGGACAAAAGTGGTCACCTTTGTGTTTCTACAGAACATAAGAAGCTGAGTAAAATGGTAATAAAGAAAGATTTCCTTTTCTTTTTCCCCCTGAAGTGAAAGACACTTTTTACATTAAATCATGAACAATATTCTCAATAGATCCACCTAGTGGAATCTAGCAAATTCTGCTTACAGAATAAAGGCACAGCATTTATAAACCCATGAAGGACATACTTCTGTGACCATCTTCCATTCAGCACAACAGGGGCTCAGATATCCTCCAAAAGAGCAAGACTAAAAGCTGCAGTAAGTCTCAGTACAAGCACAATGTAGAAGATCAGGAGGCAACTGCTGCTCCACAACTTTAACATTTAAATTTATGTGGGATCGGTATAGCAGGTCTACTTCTCCAACTGTAATCACTACAAATTATGATTGATCAAGAGGAGAAAGTGCTGGGAAAAATATCCAAAAGAATAGCTGAACTTCAACTTTAAAGTGCACTAGTCCTGACCTAGCTCTTGTAGCAAATTCACATTGAGGCTGTTCTCAGTCTGTCAGAGCTCTCCAGGAGCTATTTAAAAGAGATGGTGAGATCTTATCTCTGAGATAATACTCCAGAACAATTTTTCAGGTAAGCATTTCTTCTTACTCAACTGTTCTGACCAATATACCACTTTTCAACAATTTCCTTAAACTTTTCCCAGTTCTTTCCATCCTAGTCCCAAGGTTCCCAGCAAAACCTAGGCTTCTAATGGTTACAACATCATGGTTCACCCCAGGGCTTGGGCTGCTTTCCCTTGTTGATGAACATCAATATTCCCCAGAGGCTGCTTCGGCACATCCCTTGTTCCATCCCAGTTCTCCCTTTCTCCTTCTGTTTGTACACAGCGTCCCACACTGCCTGTGCCTTCCTCATGGCATCCTGCTGCCCTCCCAGGACCTCCACCACCACCTCACACATCACCATCCTTAAGCCACTGTGCTGTCAGAAAACTTGCAGACTAACACTGAAAGCAAAGACCTACATTTTAAGGATGTGCTGAAAATGTCTGTCTTAGCTTTTAAGCTACAGTTTCACAACCGAAGCCCCACGTTACAGTAATTAAGGCCATGACACCACTGCTCCCTTTGCCACCTGACCCTGGGTGGTATGAGAGGTGCATCACTTACCTGTGGCAGGCAGCTCTGTGTGTGGGCTGCTGCCAGGCAGGGAACACCTCCTGCTCTGTGGGGCCCCCAGCAGTGGACACTGCAGAGGTGTTAGTGTTCACTGAGCTGTGGCAGTGCCTCATACACAGCCACTCTGGTGGGTTCCAGTCTCTGCACAGAAATACCTCGTCTCCATCAGGTTGGTGTCTGAGGCTGAAGAAAGTCTGGGATATTTTGGGAGGATGTGAGGACACCCCTGGCAGACCACAAGCTGTTTCTTTGGGGAGGTTTTCCCACATGATTCATGGAGTGAAGGTGTCTCTTCTCAGGGGTCCAGCGCACAGGCTGTGTTGTGAAGTAGACTGAAAGATGGTGTCTCCCCTTACCCAGCACAGGCTTGGCCATGGAGTGGGAGTGTCAGGGCTGTCTGTCCCTGGCAGCAGCGCCTCATGGTCTTAGCAGCCAGGAAACGTGGCCAGGGACAGGGCAGAGCTCACCCACAGCCATCCTGAAACACATTGCTCTGCCCACAGCACACAGGGACACCATGGTGGCACAGCCAGCATGGCCTCTTGCTGCCTTCTCCCACCCATCCCCAGGGACACCCTCCCAGGGGACATGTAACAGGCTCTTTTTTAAATAATAAGCCTAGAGCTCTTATGAACTGCCATGGCTGTGTATGTCTGGAGAGCCGCGATCTACGCTCAGTGGTTTGTTTTGTACCCTTACCACAAACACCAGCTATTCATTCAAGCTGAGGCAGCCCATGGGCTTTCTTCCATCTTCCCCATCTCCGCACCCTCCAGCATGGCCATGCCCATGGAAGGCAGGGCACACAGAGCCACAGAGGGGTCCCACAGCCAGGCAGAGGTGGAGGGAAGGGCAGTGGAGAACAGCTGGGGCTGGAGCCAGGGGACACGACAATCCCAGCATGGCCCAGACACCAGAAGAAAAGCTGGACTGGACATCCAGTGTTGTTGGTTTGCTTCCAAAAGTTGTTTTCATCAAATCCAAAAAATAATTGTGCCTTCATGTTTTTCTTTTCTCAAATAGCTGTAAGGAAAAACACATGCCTCTTTTTTATTCTGCCCATGAACTCTACCACTGCACCTGCCCGTGAGAGGGTCACTCTGTATGTCCAGGTACAGACATGAGACCAAAAAGATCTACTAAAACTGATGCCCAGGAGCATGAAAAATAATTTCCTGGAGGAGTCGCTGCTCTGCCTGCTCCATTCCCTGGTTTTGGCATTAGAGATGCTCCACCGTGCTGTGCCGTAGGTTCTTTTGCAGGGTTGCTTTCTGAGACTGCTAATAAGACAAAGAGGACTATCTCACATCCTCACAGGAGGCTGGACACTTGAAAGTGATTTAGGCAATATCCCTGGAGAGTCACAGAGGCTCTAGGAGTGGGACAAAGGACTGAGCTGGCTATGATATGTATGTGAAAAATATACATCAATACAGAGTGCAGAGCAGAACATCTGAAAACTGATGAAGTGGAGAGCTCTCTGTGTAATGCAAAGCACCTGAGTGATGTGTGTACACACAAAGACTTGTTCAGCTCTGCTCATATCCACTCCTCTTGGACAGTTGGATTTGATTTGCCATTTTCCTGCCAAAATATTGTTGCTGTACCTCAGCACCTGGCCTTTCTTCAAAGAAATTGCATATGACTCTCCTGTCCTCACCTAAACTAGTCAAGAATTCAGAGTTCAGGTGAGGCAAATGGGACCTTCTTTAATAACAGAACTGTTTCTAATAATTTAAAGACTCAAAAATAAAGACTTGTTGTTTCTTTCTAAATTTCCTGTTTCCATAATTCTGATCATATATAGCTGTTCACTCACCTTTTTCTATCCCACCTTGAAATGAACACTTCTATAAACTGGATTAGAATAAAGGGGTCACAGAACAAGAAGCCAACTAACACTGTCTGCACAGCCAGCAGAGGGAGGCAAACAGTACAACTGGTTTTGCTCACACTATTTTAAACAGAATTTTAAGGATTTTTTAACCAAATGAAAGACTGGCTTCCTAAAAAGTAATACTTTTAGTAGTTAAAATAGACACTTCCACCAAAGTTCTGCAATAGCAAAGGTGATGTCAAAGAACACCAGTACTATGACCTTTATAATTTCCTTTCTGTTAGCTCAAAGGTCCTCAAGGCTTTGGACATTTATTTGCAATTTTCTCACTTAACCAAAAAGGGGTTTTTTCCCCAGATACCAGTTAATTTTACATAAGAAACTTATGTCTTTTTTTTTTTATTTTGTGCAAAGCATCTTTGCATATTAGAGGCATTTGAAAGTAACCCATCTCTGAAACAATTGGCCAGTAACAAAATGTAGGAGTTGTCTTCAGATGGTTGAAAACTTACTCTATCTAACCAGCTGAGAAAGGACTGCTCTCCCCATTGAGTGTTCGACACTTCTTCTAGCAACATGTATATACGCAAAGAGGAAAAAAAAATGTGTGAAAAGGATGGAAATTTCCAACTTAAAAATTAAAGTATGGAAGAAAAAGTGGAAAGTGAAATGTATAGAAGCAAAGACAGGTATTCTCACACCCTGCAAATTAGCAATAACAAACACAAGCAAAATGAGGCTTCAAGTTTTCAAGTATTTTAGGAATTATATGGAAGCCCCAGAGAATTCAACCAGCTTAGCCATTTTCCAGGAACATTGCAAGTTTAGGGCCCATTTTTCTTATCATACCATGTCATCTTTATGTTGGATTTAAGCTTTGACTGATGCTATTTAAGGGCATCATTTGAAGATACAAGTTACACCCTGGAAGAGCCCTCAAGGATCACAAGGCTTGGGTGTGTATGACCATGTTTTTTTACACCTCTTTAGCCAGAACGTGTCACTCTGAAATCCTGCAGATGTGCTAACAGCTGCAGAGGTGGGTGAGGAGCTGGAGCTGCCCGTGTGCTGGAGCCATGCCAAGGAAGCGCTGCCTATAGCACTAGCAAGGGACAGATACCTGAGATGGGGTAGAGTTCAACTCACAAAGAATGGCAGCCACTGTGAGCCACCCCTGGAGGTAGTTTGCATGGGGCTTCCAAGCCCTACCTGCCAAACTGCATTTGTAAAAACTGCAAAGGTTTTTGTTGTTTTTTTTTTTTCCGTTTCCTCAGTAATTTAAACTAGAAGCAAATCCCCAAAAGCAGAATGATACACCAAGCAAAAATCAGTGAAGCTCAAAGACTGTGCAAATTGCACAGAGGTGTGAATAGGACTTGTTATGTCTTTTTAGACATCAAAATATGCCTAACAATGTGTTTCCAACCAAGCTCACAGGAATTTTAAAATGTGCTACACTCTTTTACTTCCTCTATGCCCTGTGCTTGGACTACCCAATATATGAGCAGCAATATGGGTTTGAGGTATGTCTTTGTGAAAACAAGCTTGTGTTACTGCTGCAGTTGTGGTTTTGCAAGCATTGCACTACTGTAATTAATTTCCAGAATATGGCCCACTGGGCAAAATTTAAGTTACACTGGTAAAAATCTTGAATAAACCCTTGCAAGCTAAAACTAATCACCACTTTAGAAATCCAAAGGTGATGAGCTTATCTGGTTAATAATAAGCTTTTTAAGAAAAAGTTATCAATCTGTATTTAACCAATAGACAGGAACTGGTTCAAAAAGAGTCTTTCCAATCCATCAGGTAATGAATGCCTATTAAAAAACTATAAATAAGCATTCACCCGAGAGCTTGGAATGGCACTTTGAGAGCCTTTCTGGTCACTCAGGTAAATAATGAGTTTTATATAACCTTTCAGCAAAGATTTTTTTGCAAATGGGGAGATGAAATGCAGAAAAGCTTCTGATTAATGTTAAAGTTTGGGTACAAGCCAACACACAATTGGGAATTCAAAGTTAAAGCTGGCATTGTTGTTCTCTCACATTGTTTCCTCTAAGGGCTTGATGATAAAGATTCTGTTGTCTTTACTTCAACTTGTTTGTGATGGTTTCAATTTAGGATTTTATTTATACATGGCATTTACATTGGTGAGTATTTTGTGCATTATCTGTTCACACAGCAGCCACTAAAGCAAAAAACAGTCATAGAGAAGGGCAAAATGAAGGCCCCCAACTAGTGTGCAGTCACCAATGAAAATGCCTACAGTGGTCTCTCATCACAGCCCCCCTCAAATCTGCAAGAATTGTGCTTGTTCAAATCTAAAGATGAGGGGAAAAAAAAATCCAAAACTCCACAAACTTTCTTGTATCTCATTCTGTCGATATTTACTACTCTTCAATAAAATCACTCTTATCAAATATTTGGAGCTTTCCTGATGACTAAGAAAGAATACACCCATAAAGAGATCCATTAATTATCTTAAAATCAAATAACCTGGCAACCAGGATATATGACAAAATTAAATGTAAGCCCTTTCCTCAATAGCTTTGCAGCCTTCCCTAAAGAATTGCTCATCAGCTGTCCTCAACACCTAACACCCTAGGACAAGAAGAGAAAAATGGGTTTCACACCCTGAGGGTTAACAAACTTCATTTATTATATACTCAGAGAACGAATATTGTACTGCAGGCTCAAGGATGAAAAAGGGAAACTTCTCGCAACTACAACCTATGGCAGCGTTTCATGATAAGACAGACATTTGAAAAGGCTAAAATGGAAAGCAAGAGGGAAAAAAAAAGGTGTTTGTATTCAATACAGATCTTTCCTGATCCTTCTGATTCCAAAGAAATATATCCTTCCAATTGTTCCATATTGTGTTAAAACATTTTTTTGCATTTATTAATAATTCAAACATGTTGTTGTTTAAAAAAAAATATTCATATCATGTGTTCATAGTTTCCATATACATATGTCAAACTTTATTTTGTTTTACCATTATAATCTATGAACGGATTTACCCTTTGTTTCTGTTTTCAAATCTCTGAGGAATGTTTGATTAGGTAGGAGGGTTTGTTTTATGCATTACTTGTTCATCATTGCACAAGTGCACAGGCTAAACAAAGTTGGCATACTTCATACTGATTGGTGGAAACAGTGTAGTTAAACAGTGTAGTTAATACAAGGGAATGAGTAATTTCTCACCACAGCTAATCAGCTGCACAATAGCCATGTATCAGGCAGCACAGTGATATATAACAAATGCATTTTAAGGTAGCTCATAGCATACATGATTATCTAGTAGTATCTGTTACAATCACTTCATATTAACACACTCTTTCTGTATTTATTTAATAAAATGAATCTCGTGTGCAGCAGTCTCTATACATAACCAGACAGAACACCAGGAATTAGCGAGTCAATGGCAAACCCAGGAATGTTCTAGCTGGTATATAATGGAAGGTATGTCCAGGGTTTTCCAATTTAACAATGTCAGGTGAAAAAGAAAAGCAAGAGCACTCAAGATGACAAAACAGCTTCTGCTGCACTAAAGAACTTAAATCAATTTCATAATTCTATATCTATCACTCCATACATCTACAACTAAGGAATAACAAGATAAATGCCTTGTGATATTTATCAAGTGTCTCCTGCATTAATGCTTTTCCATACTTTTGTGATGAGCTGTCCTTTATTACGACTTGTAAACCTGTAATTCCTCCAGAAAGTATTTTTAACAGCTCAGCATCAGCACCAGTTCAGAACGGCACCCCTCAGTCAGAAAACAAGGTTGGGTTCAGTAGGAGTTAACATTAACAATTCAAGAGACTGTAGGAGAAATTAGAAACATGAGCCCTCCATAATGATGATAAAATCAAACTGGCAAATAAATGTATTCTCAAATGTCATAGTAAGAAAATGGATGAATATATGCAACTAAAATGGTCTCTTAAATTTCAAGTGCATGGCCAGGATTCTCAAGAACTTGCTCCTAAATAGAAGAAGCTGAATTAGAAATCTATCAAGTAATCTCAGTACTGCATATCTGCGCATGTAATGCAAACTTCGTGAAGTCCACAATTTCACCCTACCAGACTAATCCAAAGCCCACTGGGATCTATCCCTCTGAATTTGATGAGTTTTGGATCAAGCCTTTTGAAGATAAGGAGTGAGCTGGAAACAAAATGATGCCATAAATCAGAATGAGTGGTACAGAATTAAGTAGTACAAAATATAGCTTTCAGTAGTATATTATGCTAAGGTTATAAAATAAAACAAAAGAACACAACTATTGATGCATAAACTATAAGGACTAAGATACACAAATATTTGTATTATTAAGGAATTAGTGACATTGAAGTGCTCTACTTTCTTTAAAAACATAGGCTCTATTTTGATATTCACACTTAAGGAAACTTTGGCTCTGATAAAACCAAGTGGCTAATTAAAAATTATAATATTAATTGTACCCTTAACACAGATAAGTAAACTTGGCAAGAAAGTTTTAATGAGTTAAATTGAAAAGGCAATGTCTAAATTAACTGAGTAAATTGGCAAAGGGAAATTTATTGTATATACTGACCCTTTTAACTTGTTTTAATGTCTGAATTTGAACTACATAGATTAGTTTTCATTACATGATACATTGAATTATAAGGATAAAACCATTCCTCTCAGAATCTGCTTTCTAGGACAGGTTACAGTGCTTACAAATTAATTGTCCTGTAATATGTTATAACAGTAACTTGAAATCCACGGATTCAGTAGAGCATCCTGGGGGAAACGACAGCTACTGGAATACCTTTAGAAAGCCAACATAAAAGAAGGGAACATAACCGCACTGAACTTTGTTAAAAATGCAAACAGTTCCACAGCATCTCGCAGCTGTGGCAATTCCCAGTGCTCTGGAAGACATCGGCTCCCACAAAGCCCACGTGCCACAGCCCAGAGGTGTGGGGAGGGCGACGTTCAGCCGCACGAGAACGTCTCAGATGCACACACAGGTAAGAGCCGTGCTGTGGAAGCTGAAATAGTGGATCTGCTATCATTTGAACAGCCACTGCATGCTTGTGAAAAGCACACGGCATATTCCAGAGCAACTTTTGGATAAAATAATCTGCTGCCAAATCTTGACTGAAAGGACTGTGACTGTGACGTAAAAGCCGACATGGATGCTTACCCCACTGGGACCTGTCTGACTGTATCAGTTTTTAATGTATCTTTCCATTAAATCAAAGATCCAAATGCTGAATCCTAGCACTGAGAGACACCAAGGGAATTTGTGACATTCCTCAGAGGACTCGGTGTCCATAAACTAATGAATGGATAAAACCGATCTCGATATTTAGTTTCTCATTTGTGGCAAATATAATATTGATGATATTTTGCTTAACTGTTTCATAACATCACATTTGTGAAAATTTAACTAAACAGAAACTGCACAGCCAGAAATACACTGCAACAGATACTGGGATTATGTATATAATTAAGAAACAGGCATGGCAGAAGACCATAATATAGCATGATTTAGAAGTTCAAATCTTTCAGCTCCTACTAAATATTGTCAAGCACCAAGAAGTTCTGAGCCAGAATCAGCTGAAAACAATGGAAAGATTTCCATTGGCTTTAATAAGCAATGAATCAAATTCATAAAAATGAACCAAGCTAGTAAATGTGCTGTTGCTCAGACTGGCTTCTAAATAAATATATAAATGACATTTCCCACTCTGAATTTTCTAATTCTGGAAGGCACACAGGAAAAACCAAAGAAGGTGAAGACTGTACATTCAGGAGAAAAATGCTTCTTACAGGTCCCTCATACATAGCTGGGCTGAGAAAAACACATTGCAGATTTGTAAGCTGTTAAAAACTCAGCCACGTGCAATAACAGTGCAGTGGATGGTCTGTAATAAGTGAACTTCAGGATGTTCAGGCACAGACATGGAAATTCAGTTCAGCTGACTCTACCAGCAAACAGTCCCCTAAGCCTCCCAGAGGGCATTTAACTGTAATTCCCACTTTCTTGTTGTACCTTCAGGGGAGCAACCCCCTGCCAGCCCCCAGTGTGGGGGGAAGCCTTTCCACCCAGGGACATGCTATCCTTCCCTCCTCGGTACCCTGTGGAGGATGAGCAGCTCCAGTGAGCCCTGACAGTGTCCACAATGGAGACCTCCTTCCTATCTGGGAGGAGAAAAAAGCTGCTTAAAGGTCTCTCATACACAGCTGGCAGGCACATTTCAGATTTATCATCTGAAGGTGTGTTATTCACATGCATTTTGGGGTGTCAAGGGTGCTGCCACCAGAGACACGGGGAATCACGTGGAAAAGGAGAAAGAAGTGTTACCTCAGCCACATCCAAGCTGTAAATGGGAACGGGCAGACTGGGGAGCTTTCTGCTGTTCATTCAATACGCCGTGAAGTGTCAAAAATCTCTTTTACATGCTTTTTTCCACCTCCCTTTAGAAAAGGACCAGAATTACAACCAAGAAGCTAATAGCTTGCTATGAACAGTGGTATTTGTTGAGGCATGCAGTTTCCAAATGGGAATTTGGGCTTGTTTTTATTCTTCACTTAACACTTCCCCTGCCCAGCGCAGACGTTTACACTGGTGTTGTTCCGACTATGACAACACACAGAAAGCACATGGCCTAATAACTCCTACTTTAACAGCCCTGTGGCTTCTAACAATGCAATTGCAGAGGAATTTGCCCTAAACAAAGCCCAAATACAGAAGCGCCCATTGCAGTTAACAGCAATTAATGTCTCCTCAGACTGCTACGTGCCTTAACCGCAGCCAGAGGGGGGGGAGAGAGGGACACCTGCGTCTGATGGTCACCAGGCTTTCCGAAAGGAGCCTCAGCAAGGGAATTACAAGCAACAGCATCACAGCAATGCAGAGTGAGCATTTGGTTCTCTGCAAAATGGAACTGAAATCACTGCCTCCCGAAAAAGCTCACGAAACACAGCCCAAGCAGCAGGGGAGAAGCACTGAAAAACCCACAAAAATTGAATCTATTACAAATATTCCCACTTGTCCTGTTATGACCCACACAGGAAAACTTTGGAAGAAGCACATCTCACACTCAGGGAAGGGTGGTGGTGCAGCTGGTTCCAAGTGGTGCTTTCCCAAGCCTTCCTGATCCATCAGGAAGGCATGTCCCCAAGGCTGCCACTCTGGCCCCCCACAGCCTGCCAGCCCAGGCCAGACCAGTCATGCCATAAATGGTCTCCCTGCCTTCCCTCCGTGCTTAGACACCATCCCCAGCCTTGTTCCTTCCCCAGAGGAGGGCAGTCACCAGTATGATACCTGCTTGCCCCAGTTACCACCAGTGCAGGTTGCACTGACAATGTGCTGGTTAATAGCTCAGTGCCAAAGTAGTAATACGCACAATGGAAAAAACATAAAGAAAAGAGATCTGTGTATTTCGTAATACAAATGAATAATTTTCAAAGTGTAAAAGTACTCAGGCACATTTTCACTTTGTGCTGTATGACACCTACAATATCTTGGTCCAACAAATTAAGATTGACATTTAAAAATTACTAGAAAGCCTATTTCTCCTGCCAGGGCAGGCCTAGAGCATCCATCATTGCCGGTGAGCACTGAGCGCTCACACTGAGGGGTGGAGAGACCCTTAAAGGCTGGAAAAGAAACCTGGTCTGCAGATAAACCAGGGAAACATGAGGAGCCATATCCTGTTAAAGTCATAATCCCCATTTTTAAAGCCACAGATCAAGTATATTTGCTATTTGTATCTCAGCCATTTGTAATATTAAGCCATAAGGAGAAAATAAGAAGTGTAAAAGGAAAAAGATGCATCTTCCAAACTTCGTATATGACCACAAACCTGTTAACTCTATGTAAGAGGCAACCTAACGGTATCAAGTTTAAAAAGCACAGAATCAATAAAAAGTCATTAAAAATCAATGTATGAACTGGTTTGCATGCCCTCAGCCATCACTCCTAGGCACTAATGCTCTAATAATTCTCAATTGATATGCACAGAATATGCCAATTTAAATTTATTGGAGTACTTCAAATTTTTAAGTGCTTAACTTTGGAAAAGATTGGCTTTATGGGGCCAAAGCAGTGAAGAATGATCAGGACTGTTTAGAATGCCTTACATTTTCAGTAATTTGAAAGAGATTAAAGGAGTAGACATAGGAAATTAAGAATTATTTCAAAATCATTGGATGACTTCAAATGCTAGAAGTGCTTGAGTCACAACCAGTACTGGTGGTCAGTACACATGCAATGAAAAGGGTCTATTCTTACATCAATGCCGAAATGAAATATCTGATAGCATGAGATAGTTCTACATGCACACCAAAAAGAACAGGAGCCACTTGCATATGCACACAATACACATGATTCCAAGTGCAAGACAAACCCTTACCACCAAAAATCCCCCCCAGACCTTCCCAGATTAAAATAATTTCAAAATGGAACAGAATTTGAAACTGACTCCCTGGTTAGAAATCGTGGTTGCTGTTATTTTTTTTCTGGTTGACAATAAAACGTTTTGCAAAAAAGACTCCAGTGCAAACATGCGGAAACACAAAAATCCACGGTGCATGGAAGGCAAGCCATGGTCCCTCTGTGGGGGGTGGGTGGGAGCTGTGAGGGAGGCTGCAAACTCAGACACGGGGAGAATCCTGACCCCTGGGAAACACCAACCTGTCATTCAAGGGTTTTGGAGTCCTCTGTAAGTGCTGTAGATGCCAAGATATTTGCTGTATTCCACAGACTAGCCAGGGAAGGTTTTTGGGCACAGTGCCTCCTGTGTTTCTTAAAAGCAAATGCATGGCTGCATTTTCTTTTTCTTCATATTCCCTCATGGAAAATAGACCTAGAGGGGAAAATTTAAGAAGTGGTATTAACAGCTCAGTACCACCGAGATAAAAGCTGGAGAAAACAAGGCATTTAAAAGGGTTAAGGTAAAATAATAAACTGTTATTAAGCCTATTAAGAGTTTTAAAACATCATTGTTTATGGCATGATAGAGCTTGGCTTTTTATGGTGTTTCATTTGTACATTTTACTTATTCTGCTTCTATTTAACGATGCCGTGGGTCTCTGCTTTAAAGCCCTCCGTAATGTACTGATTTCATCTGAATCTGCTAACACTACTTTTAAAATAATGGTGCAACAAAACAGAGGTTAACATTTCATAACTTTGAACTGCAAGCAAAGAGGCTAAAATTTTATGATGGCCCTCAAAAATAATAACCATTTTATTAGTATAAAATATACAGAACTAAACTCGTGTCTTCATTTGGCATTTGCTTGAAAGATGAAAGGTGCTTTAAGAGCAGTTTGCATGTTCTTACATCTCTCTCTGCCTACATGGACAGCAGCTGCCTCTTGTCTCTGCCCTTGGAAGGCTGTGCCATGTGATGATGTAGTCAGGGGACCATCCCTTGCAGCACCTGGTGTCACAGCCCCCAGAGTCCACACTTGAATTTAAGATCATGCTCTGCACTCAAGTGACCAATACATAATAATCATTTATTAACGTTACAAAAATTCTGGCAGGAGTAAACAATCAACATTTTATGGATTTTGGTTTATAATTTAACTTCTTTCACAAGACTCTTTACTCAGAGCTACTTCTCTGCAATTTTTTCTCTGTGTACTGTCCTGCACTTGCTAGATCTTAGTTGGGGAAAGCAGGGGGGAAAAATCCACAACTTTTATCCTGTGAGACACTTTATCAAGAAAATTCTACAAGAAATTGGTTGTTACCTGCAGATAACAACTGGTTTGTTAGTTAATGGCTAGAGGCAAAGCCAAGGCCAGTTAATGCTCCAGCTGTCCAGTCATTAACTGCAGTAAAGACTGATTTTGAGGAGGTTATTGCCGTGATAAAATATCCTCAAAAGATTATAACAGCAATAGTGTACAGAAAAAAAAAGTATTAGTGGCTATAGTGTGACTGAATGGCTGCATTTGAAAAATTGGTCATTCCCTGGCGGTTCATAACCGATTTTCCACCAGTCAAAAAGCAAGTTTTGCTCTGTTAGGTTTATTGTACAAGGCAATAAAAATATTGGCCAGGTTAAATTGTCAGCGTGTTATGACATTAACCATTCTTTCACTGTGCTTAATTTAAGTATTACTATGATTCATTATGGAAAGAAACTGTCCTTTGCAAGTAAACAGGCATTTCAGCACTAGGAACAGACAGCAATAATAAATCTGAATGCAAAATTAAATTTCACTTGATGGCTTCCCCCTCCCCCCATAATGATCACCTTTTAATTTTTTTTTCTTTATAGAAATACTTCTGAATTCTTGGCTATTTAGTTTGCAACACTGTCTTCCAAAGTTTGCATTATTGATGTGATGCCTGGCAGCAGTACTCTACTTAACAGTGTGACAGCATTTCCATTAAAAAACCTTTTTGATGGCTCACTTGGCCATCAAAAGTCGCCTTGTGTTTCATTTGGCACGACAAGTCACAGGCCTTAGTGCAGATCTGAACCATGTGAGCTATTCCTTTCTTACTCTCTTGGTTAAGGTTGGAAATGTGCATACAAAAACATGCACACACACTTTCTGTGCACATGGTTCTGTAAGTCTGGACTTGTTTGTGTTAAATTACAGGAAAATATGCAAAGTTCTGCAGATTTCTATGTTAATTTGCATGCTTTTATCATAAAGGCTACGTGATATCACAGTAATCTTAATATACTCTGACAGACTACACCATAACCACTCCAAAAAGCGATTAGGGTTTATTTTATAAATACGTAAGAAGAATCTTAGATTCAGCATTGCACAACTCCATTTTTTTATTATTATTATTCACTGACACCTGTAACAGAAGGGAAGCCATTGAACTTTACATGGCTTAAGCAGCAGACTGAAGTTTTCCACAGAATCTGGAGCAGTTAGGCAGAAATTTTCACTGAAAATTAATGGTTACCTAAATCCAAGACATTGCTCCGAAGATTCATATCTAAATGACCCAATGAACAAATTTTACTGTGATCTACTGGCATCCTGGTTCCTCTGAAAACAGTATTTAAGTACTCCAGGGTTTTATCATAGTTTCAATGTCACTCTTGCTCCAAGAACACCTAACTGTTATACCAGTGAGCCCTATCCATTATGATGAGGGATTTGAGCAGCATAAATGCTGGTACAGTTCATCCCACTGTTTCAAGGCATCACAGGAGACTCCAAACAGTCACGTAACCGCATGACCCCTGTACTTCACAGTATTAAATCCTAGGGTCTTCCACAGTTAAGGCTGCCTTCAATGTCCTAGTCATTCTTAAGGCACTGCTAAAGTTAAATGCTTTGGTTTTTAATACCAGTATCCTCAGGCATGAGCAAATTGTTAGGTTTTTTGCTACACTGAACAATTACATTAAATGATCATGTCCAGACTTTTAAATGCAGTGTCAAAACAAGGTCCAGCCGTAGAGCTGGACACAACCTCCCTGAGATCTGCTGCACAGGCACGTGCCAGTGCTGCCAGCAACACAACAGGAAACAGCAGGAAGCACACCAAAATGACCAGGAAGGTGTGTACAGGTACAAACTAACTGTGGTTTCTGAAAGGCAAGACTTGGAATCAGTGAAGCTCACTTCACAATACTAAAACAGCCCTCAGATGTGGTGACTCGGTGGTACAAGATTATACTGTTATAACCAAAAGTTTCTGCATGTGTATTCACACATGTAAATATATACAGTAGATCTGTATGGGTGTATATATTTATATATATATAAAAAAAATAGATGCATTTTATATATATATATATATATATATATATATATATAAAAAAGACACATATACATACATGTGTTCATGCTTTCATGAGTCAACAGAGATCTCAAAGTATTCAACACATGTCAATACCCAGGAGCCCTTCAAGCAGGTGCTGGTAATACCATTTTAATCATGGGACTACTTTTGCACAGAAGGGTTAAGTGACTTGCCCAGTGCCACACAGCAAATCCAGGGAGAGGCCAGGAACAGCTCATCTGAGCTGCAGTTCAGTCTCCTGGCCTGGTCACAGACTAAACCCATGTCATGTCACCCCACACTGCCAGCCACAGCCTCTCCTTAAAGAACAGCCAGTAACGACTCCACTCTGGTGTAAGCCATGCTACCATGCATAATCAGACACACAGTCTGGGATTGGAATGTATGTCTTATAATTAGGTCCACACAAATGCTGAAACTTCAAAATACAGTTTAGAAGGGTTTCCAGTACATTTGATGCCACAGCTCTGCCTCTGGACTTACCAGCTGCTGCTCCAAGGCTGGGGCCAACTGTTGCTGCCAAAGGATACTCAGATGATGTGTGAAACTGGAACATGGAGAAGAGAGTTATTCGTCATCTTTGATGTTGGAACTTCAAGGGAAGCATGGGCTCCTCTCCCAGCCATCAGCATGCTCAGCATGCTCAGACATCATCCCTACCTTGATGTTTGCTCTGCTGTTGCTATGGCTTAGTTTGATTTTAGGCATCAGTTGGCTGTAAAAGTGATATAAACATGGCACACTAAATCAGTATCCAAAACGAGAAGTGCACAAGTATCTTTGTGAGTCTGTTCTCTATTGGATTCCAACCCTTTCCAGATGAAATTACAAATAGATTGGTTGATTTCATTTTTTTGCTCTTAATACGACCTTCTAAGATAAAGTGATTCCAGAGGCCTTCCAGATGATTTGCCATTATTTCAGTGCTCACAGCACGCAGGCACTGCTAGTGTGAAGAGCAGAAGCCTGCAGGGTAAGGACCATCATGTTCAGTATTGCAAAGAACATAGATTTCACCTAAGGACATGAAGATCAACTTTTATGCTACCAAAAAGAGGAAGTCTTATACAGAAGATCAAGATTAGCTTGATTTTAAAACTGAATTTTCAACAACATTTTAAGTAATTTTGAAATGGAGGATTAGCAGACTCCCTCCCAAACTGCTCATAGTCCCATCCTGATGTGTTTTGTTACCATGTCTGGAATAGATGAACTTCTGGCCCTTATAATGTCACATGAGATTCACCAGATTCATCTGAAAAACTGTAAAAGACCCAGGCATTTCTCCTGCAGCCACATCTCTCTCTGTTTTGGATATGCTGCAGGACACTAGGCACCGGTTAGTGATTTTTTGCAACAATTATTTTTCTTTTGGAATAGAATTCCCTCTGTGCCCTGAGAATGAGACACAAAGCACTCACCATTTCCCAGCTGAGGACATCCACTGGCACCAGCAACAGTGCTCTTCCCCATATCTTCTCAAGTCATGTCTACACTGGCCACCAATAAAGACAGGCTTTTTATTTCAATCCTTTGTAAAATCTATATTAGACATAAAGTCTTGCAGTTCTTTTCTACTTTCAAGAGAAGAGTCAAACTCATAGTCAAAATCACCTTCAGCCAAACCCCCACTGTCAGACAAGTGCATCATTGTGGATTTTGGATTGATGAACTACTGTATTTTAGTTTTTCTGCCAAAGCAACATGGGTCTCATCAGCAGGAAAGAGAATAGAGTGAGACAGAGAAGAGAGGCAGCACAACACACTACACCTATGCAAGGGCTGCCAACAGAAAAAAGGGCACTCTCTCGGAGGGCAAAGACACAGATGTATTCGAAGGACAGGCAAAGGCGTGAGAGAGAAGAGAGCAGAGGTGGTACTGGGAAAGGCATGTTAACAGGTAATGCTTCTGGAGGGTGTGCGAGGAGAAAATGCTGGCAAGGACTGAGAGAAAAATGGCAAGATTATCATGCACACACCGAGGCAGCAGAACCAGCTTCACCGATTTTCTGCAAGTGACCCACGGGCACAGGGACAGCTGAAGTGACACAACACATGAACAGGTCAGAGGACAGCAAGCCCGAGGGGGAAACGTTCATGTGGCTCTTCCCACATCCACGCCTCCTTTCATTTTTGACAAGAACTCATATTTCTGAGTTATAACATTTATGATGATGACCTCATGAGAGAGCAGCCTCCACCCTCGGGGTCTCTGACTCTCCCTGGCTTCCTTTCCATCCTGCTGGATCATTAGACAGCAGCATTTCCCACCTCAGCTCTCATCCTCGGCCCACTTTGGAAACGCCCTTCCCATGCCCTGCTCTCTTCCTAGCTGGGCCTCTGCCAAGCGCCCGCTGGCACGGGGTGCACTGCAGCTCCCCCCTTCAGCTACACCTGCACTGTCCCCTGGGCTTCTGCACGTACATCAGTAACATAAAAAAAAAAAACAAAACAAAAAAGAAATACACACTACAGGTGAAGTTCGTTCTTATGTTTTCCAGAACTGCCTGGTCCTACACACTAGCTCTTTATAAATCAGACCTGCTTGTATGACAGGCACCACTTACCAGCATTTCAGGCTTCCTGAAGAAGCCAGTTTTAGTACACACTGCTCTCTTACACACAGACACACAACCATGTGCATGCACACATGCAAATATACACTTTCAGGAGGAGAGAGTTTTAAGACTGAAAACTTATTTTAACTTAAAACTTATTTAAGACTTAAAGAATTTAAGCCAGATTTATTTTGGGTGATGAGTATTTCTTACATCTAAGGGATAAATATTTTCTCCTATTTTAACAACATCTCTTCCCTTTGATTTTCTCACACATGTTGTATTTAACTAATAGAGTACAAATACCAAAACAATGGAATATCCAGGATTAACTCAGCAAATGCCATTAGATTTTGTGCAAGCATAGTATAGAAATGGCACAAAAAACTTTGGATCCTTAAGGATCATTTCCACTGATTCATTTTCAAAATGAAGGGATTCTTAATACTTGAAAAATTCAATATATTTCATAGAGTCATTACATTTTGTACAGTTCTGAAATAATGCCAATTTTGCAACTTAATTTGTTAAAATGATAATAAACGAGAAGGCTGTCACTTGACAGAGAAAAACTATCTCTTTTTTCTGTTATCTGTTTTGCTGTAAGGTTAATTCTTTATATTTTGTATTTAAATTAATTCGGATTTCTTTCATAATAGAAGGCTTACTATATTATGGAATTAGTAAAGAAACGGGCAAAAAAGACAGGAAGAGAAGGAGGGGGAGGGGAGAGGGTAGGAAGAGATCAATTAAATAATTTTTTTTGTCAAAAATCAGATATGCACATATTTTAGTTTGGAGAGCATATGCTGCTCTTGATGTGGATCCAAAACCAAGGCAGTGCATTGAACAAAATAAAACCAGCTCTGTAATTATTAGCAGAGACATATTCGTGAGGGCCATTTCCTGTAGAAAATGCCACTTTTATTTTCTTTCCTGTATTTTACTCCAATCCCCTTAGCAGAGAAGGAAGAGACCAAGTTACATCTTGCTTTTAAGTAATAAGCCATGACTGACATCGGATTTTTTGCCTATTACCACATGCCTTGGAACAACCTGAAGGGCCTGTGGCTGGCCAGACCAACTGCAGGTCTTCTCCCAGTGTATTGGCCACATTCACAAGTTTCAGGGAAAGCGTGAAAGCAATCCAAATTTGCCAGTGGACCCAACCTATAATCACCTTTTGGCCCAGACCAGAGCAATGTGGATGAAAGCACAAATGTACCAGGGACAGCAAAACCCATGTGGGAAGTGCAGACATCCTCTGCCATACTAGATGAGAAAATAATTTAGACTCCACCGGCAGACTGCACACAGACATTGCAACCTACAGGAACAAGCAAAGCACAAGATGACAAAGAGGAATAAAGCCCGTAGTGTTTCACTACAAAGCCACAGAAAAGATATGGAGGGTGTATCTGAAGAAAGGTGATGGTTCAATCTTGATTTGAGAACTGTTGATCTTCTCACTTTTGGCAATGTTTTTTGCACCAGAGCTAAAGAGAAGGAGGCACAACTAGTTTAGCAGGGAATCAAAAGAAAATTAGTTACTTGGGCAACTATGTGTAAGATTGGGAAGAGGGAAAAAGGCAGCGAGAAAGTCACTAATCACTAGAATGCCATTTGATAGAGCAAGGACATCAGGTCTCGGTGACTAAAAGACCAAATTATCCTTTGGGATTACAAATCTATGCTTGTATCAGCATCTGGAAGACCATTTTCAAGCTCTTAAGACTAATCAAACAACTGAATTTTTAATTTTGCAAGCCTGTATGAACAGAAATGCATAAGGCTGCCCCAAGCTGGATAGAAGAGGTCACATTTTTAGGAATATTGTATTGTCAGAGTAAATTTAAAGGTTGCAAAAAAACAGATATATTCTCCCTAACTATTATTTTATACTCTTTGTTACAATTTGCTTCTCTTGCTGTCCTCTTTCTCTTTAAGGTGGGAATTAGGAAGATCATAAAAAGCCAGATGATCCTTCTTGTTTGTTCCTTCATAAGGGCACATAAGCTTGTGACTCTGCAGAGTTACCAGGAACACTAAGAAATTAAAGTATCAGTCACCTATGGTAACTTACTCGACACTATTCCTCCCCATCTCCATGCCTCCATCATACCATCAGCGATGCTTACACTTACCAGATGCCATAGGAGATGTTTGTACGCCATTGGTGTGGCCCTCATTCCCTCAGTAGCCTGCAAAACACAGATAATAATTTACCAAGAGAAGAATCAGGGACAGGTCTTCCATATGACCCCCAAGTTCACAGTTCCAAACTCCTCCCAATGGGGTAAGCAGAAAGATGCACTCACCTCTTCAGGTACCTCCACTTTGTGCATCTTGGCTCCACTGAGAATAAAAGATCCAAATACCCAGAGGAGCCATAAGCATTTCTGTCTTCATGATGGTTTGATCCACAGGGCTCCACAGAGCCCAGAATGATCCCCGCTAAGTCTGAGATTATATTTATGTCTGTACAGGAGAACTCTTTCACTGTTGAAAACTCTCTGAAGGAATGAAAGTGAAAAAACAACCTTTTTGTTGCATTCAAATTGCCCTAGAAATTTGGACACAGCTCTTAAAAAAGGTAAAGATTTAAAAATTGCCATCAAACCCATTTTTAGGCTTTTTAAAGTGCAATTTAATATTATTTACATTATGGAAGAACCCCATGGCTCCAGTAGGCTCAGAGGGACACTGCATTAGTCATGGTGCAAACACATACAAAGACATGACCCCTGCCCCAGAGAACTTTTTATCAGTCCCTAATTAACCTCTTCCTGATCCTTGAAGCCAGGATAATCAATGGGTCTCTATTCTGACTTTAAATTCATTCAGCTGGGGGAGGAGGGGGATCTATGGAAAAATTATTTTAAACAATATGACTTCTAAATTACCTCCTATGTGGGACAGCCCTCTGACAAACAATACTAGGTCTGCCCAATCACTCCTGCTCTAAATAACCAGCTCTCCTTGTACAGCATCTGCTCTCTGAAAGGGCTTCATTTGTTTTTACTATTATGAATAGTCAAGAATTCAGTATCACATGAATGGGAAGCTTCTAGAAAAGTTAAATATGCTTCATTGAGCTTGATGAATGGCTGACTGTTGCATTGTTATGAAATATACTAATATACTAGAAATCTGACTTTACTGTGATTAATTCCCATGCACAGGATTGAACAGGAATATTCTCCACCCTGAAGAAAATGTCTATTGACACACTGGCTAAAAAAGCTGGGATTTTCAGAAGGCCCACTTGATCTCAGTGTAAATTCAACTTTTAACGAACCTTAGGCACATCTGAACATCAAAATTCCCAATTCATGTCTGGTACAAATAGAGTATCTAAAACCAAATTGAATGGGTAGAACCCCTCTATGGCAGTGTAACCCACACCTCTTTCCTCTACTCCCTGTTACAATCTAAGGATTGCTTTTGTTTGAGGAAAGGAGGCAAGAAAACACTCTTTATGAGCACTCTCAGCGGTTCTGCAGGAGGACAGAGCCAGCTGCGTGCGTTGCTGGATGAGTACTTTGGAAGCTTAGCACAGGAGAAATAGGATGACATTAAGGGCAGTGACTGGGTATGTATGAGAGCAGGTATGAAAAGAGAGAGGTGGTGTAATTAAGGGATGAAGTGAAGTAGTGGTGCCCAATGGATTTTAGATAATAGATGTCATTAAGGGTGATTCAGAAGATTGAATTGTACAACACAAATCAGTGTGGAAGCTGTGGAACAAACCAAGTAGAGAGAAGCATCACTTTGCTACTTACAGGAGAGAAGTGTTGGTGTGCTTTGTGCACTGCCATCTCTAAAAGGGACTGAGCTAACAAGAGAGATGATTAGTTTTCTCAGGGCAGAGGTTAAGGATGTTAGTGAGAGGGTTGATATGTTATAGTCAAGAGAACTGGGAATGAATCCTGTATTTGTGCATGTGGAAATTAAATGATAACAGAAAGGCAGTGAGAGATGTTTCAAAAGAGGTTGTAACTTGAAAGGAGAAAAAAACCCTACATTTTTGCTACTGTGCTAGTTCTTCACATAAATTCCTAAGTAAATCTTGGCAAACTTGCCCACGAAAATGGCTTTTTGGCTGGCACAGTTTGCAAATGCTAGATTAAGACAGTGAAATCTACCTGGCTACAGCTTTGACTTTGACGAGAATATTGCAGAGAGAGCTGGGGGACATAGGGACAGACTGCATATTACACGATTTTGAGGACAATCTCATTTTATAGAGCACCTCTGTACTGCAGGTTAAATAAAACATGTTACAAGTTGTGTGTCAGGCATCAGCAGGGAAGCCGGTGGCAGCCCTTGACAGCCATCATGTGCTCAGCAATGTGTGTTATATCATGGACATCAACATAATTTATAAGAGCAAGGTAATTGTTGGCTAGAAAGCTGCAGTAATCACCTTCCTTTTCTGAGAAGGTTTTATTGTCTCCAGCATCTGCTGTCTGAGACGGGGGCCAAAGCTTCCACTTGCCTCTCTTTACTTCTTGAATCTGCAGTGCCTTAGCACAGCCACCGAGGTTACTGGGCCTCTGAAGGTGGCAGAACAGGTACAGATGCTGAAACCTCCCCCTCCATTACGTGTGCTGATCTTCTGCTGACGTGTCCCTTCAAAGCATGCCATTAGCACCAAATGTGGCCACCAGCTGTGCAGCTGCAGCCCAGGACCGGAGCAGCAGCTCTCGGAGCAGAGCAGGGATCAAGGAGGAGAAGCAGAAGTTTCTGTGCAGTCTCAGCCATACGACACGACTCAAATACATCTGAAAGAAGACATTGGCTGCCCTATCGTGAGCAGCTCAATGAATCAGAGAAATTTAGGCATTTTAAATTAGTTGATGAGCTGACTTGGTAATCTCAGTTTTCAGTAGCTGTTCCTTAGTTTTTCTCTCATTTTTAACAGGAAAAGCCACTGAAACAAAATTACACGTTGCCCATTTGCTTCTCTTCGCCAGCAAATAGGAGTTTGAGGAAGAGACTCCTTAGTCTTCTGCAGCAATTCCATGTATAGGAACTATGTAGATTATATGTTAACTCACAGAGAAGAAAAGAATGAAAAAAGCTTGAGAGAAGTCTGAATTCAGAATTTAACCCCAGAGACAAGAATACTTTGTTTATCAAATGATGGAAAAACAGGGACAAGGTAGCACAGTTGGAAAATGCAATACTGAAACTACTGAGAGAAATAACATGGTGCAAAAGTAGACAAAAAGGGAAGACATTAGAAAGTAATAAAAGCTTTAAATCTTGCTTTGATCTTTAATGCAGACTAAAGATGCTGTGGAACAAAATAAAAGGGTTCTAGGGGGGGAAAGAAAGGTCAAGAATAGCTTTTAAGGATAATGTCATACCAGAATGCAAATCTAAAGGTGAACATGAACACCAGGGCTGGAAATACTCAGAGTCTAATCCTGCATTTGGATGCACATTTTGCATGTGTTTTAAGGCCTTTTAATGGTTAACTGAATTTTGGGGTCAGCATGATGTTATAGTTGTGATCTAATACTGTAGTTTTAATCTAGGAAA
>JAWMRA010000020.1:6162122-6184276 GCA_035584735.1 Pseudotriccus pelzelni
TCCCTGATTTCCACAGCTCACAAAACCCAAACCAAACAAAACCAGACAAAAACAAACCACAATTTTCCCAAGTGCTGTACAACCCACAGTAACATCATTGACAACTTCTTCGGCACTCAGTGACATAAACTGAGGCAACCATAGATGTCTTCCAAGGGACTATGTCTACTTTCTGTAAGCACCATCTTTCAGGAGAATGCTCAGAGTAGCAATTTGTCACTGAAATGGATCCTCAGGGCTGTGACCCCAGTACTCAGGTAGCTGGGACATGGGTGGGATCTTCCCATTGACTTACCTGGTACTGGGCAGCAACACCCAACAAGAGAGAACCTGGGTGGGTGAAGAGCCAATTCCTCACCTTTGGGTTTCAGGCTGCTTTTATTTTTGCTTTTCAAGGACTCAGTTGATTCTTCATATCAGATTATGCCATTTCATGTTTCCTGCTCACATACATATGGCACTGTCACCTCACAAAACACGCAGATCAGGGATGATGGAGGGACAGTCTCCTCCTGCCAATCCCTCCTGCCTTCCCTTGCCTCCTTGCAAGACTGTGGAATGTCTATTCTCTCAGCTTCTTTTGTTGCCTGTCCCATCCCTTCCACCACCTGTGCTGCTCTTCCTGATTTCTGTTGCTCTTTGGCACATTCTTTCCCTTGACTTTCTGTCAACACCCTTCACATCCCTGAAAGCTTCAATTTTTTAATTCTCTACCTATCAAAGCAATTAAAACAAGACTCCGGAAAACAACTGACCTTGTCATACAGGTCTAAAAGAGAGGAAAATATTGTTTAAAATAGTATTATTACCAATTCAGCTAATGGAAGACAGATCAAATGTGCTTCTCATTTTGTAGGAGCTGAAATAATTTAAATGCATGATGTAATTGTCCATACTTCTGTGAAAATAAGAAACCTACATTCAACAACTCCATGTTCAGCTGTTTTACCAGCTGGAAAGATGGAAAAAAATCAGAATATCTATTCATTCCCTGAAGAGGAAGCAACCAGTCTTTACACAACATAAATTAGTTTATCTAGATCTAATATTTTCTATTTAATGTAGAAGCTGATCCAAGATCTTGGCTTCATCCAGATGAAAGGCAGGCTGCTTGTATATTGGTGAGCCAATCCTACTTAACTAAAACTAGAATTGTGTACATGGAAACGATTTCTATAGGAGCAAAATTAAAGCAAATAAAAAACTGCAAAGTCTGAAAGCAGACATCAGCTGAATTTTTCTTTAAATGGACATTATCCAGGTACCAAAAAACTTTGGGGATGTAACCAGGAACTGTGACTTCGAAGAATGCATAGATATCTGCAGAAGCTGGGAACCTAATTGTAAATTGAAGTTATTATGTGGTCTAGGTGTATAAATAAAAGACCAAACCCAAGAGCAGTAGCAATAAGAGCGACCAAATGTTGTTGTCCCAACCCATCCAAGAGGAAGCTACTGAGGACTGAGACAGGTCATGTGCCACTCTCTCTCATGAACTTTAATGTTCCATGAACCTGTTTCACTGCAAAAACCCACTACCTTAATACCACTAGCAGAGGACCAATTTCAACCATAAAGCCTGCTAGACTGGGTATAAACAGATCCATACCTTTGAGGAGTAGCTCACCTGGAATTTCCATTTTGTCCAAGAACACTGATTGTTTTATAATCATTTTAAAATAATTTCTCAGAAGTGACCCAGGTAGGTCTGGGCTTTAGGCACACAAAATGATGGACTATTTGCACATAGCAGTTCCCTTGAAGAGACTAATGATGTGAACATTTCCTAAAGTTACTAGAGTAGTTCCTTAAGAGAACTGGGTCGGGGAAAAACACACATACACACATAGATGTGAGAAGAGACTGACTTGCTTTCCAACCTGAATTATCCAACAATCCTATGATCCACAAACTCTCAAAGGCAAAATGGTGTTCACTCCTTACAAAACAGTACTTCAGAGTGTACTATTTGCCTTCTCAGAGGGGCAGGAATGGGACACTCATCCAGAGTGGTAGCAGAGACCACACACCTCCAGCAAGAAGGAGGAGCATGACAAACCCCCTGAAAGCAATGAAATCCCCTCATTACTCAAACATCCACATGATGTTGGGACCACCAGGAGCAAGGAATCAGCTCAGCGAGGACCAGCTGCAGAGACAGCAATGGAGCCTGTGAGCTCCTGCTCCTGCTTCCTCCTCTGCAGTCCCACACAGAGAGCGAGTACCACTGCAGGTGACTTCACCAAGTGGCATTGCTTTATTCATGCTTACACATTCAGGTATGCCTACACACATACTGACACGGGATCACATATTTCTGATCTTTTCATTTGTTGCAGCACTGCACACGTGGTAAATACATCCATCCTGCTGCAGTAAATCATCATTTTACAATGGATATATACCTATATTATTACTGTAATGCTGATGTACTGAACCATTAGTATAAAAAAGGCAAGCAGGTGATAAAAATGATGCAAAGACTCCCATAAAGTAAGAAACAAAACCCAAACTACTGTAGCAAACATTAGCACTGAGATAAGTAAATTAGCGATTATTCTGGAGATAAATTAGTGGGTAGATAGGAGTACGTAAAGTATATGTTGCTGCTTGTATCTTTTCCAGTTGGGAGCTGTGAGCTGCGCCTTCTAAAATCTATGTAGCATCAGTGCAATAATATGGATGGATATTTAAGACTAGGCTATGACCATGACTCTGAGGCAATTGCCTTCCATAGAAGTCAGCACACCAGCAAATTTCATCCTTATTAACTTTGCTGCTTTTATACATCGCACTAATTAAAAACCCTACCATAAAAGTTGCTCTCAGATACTTTGCATAGAGTAAATATGCTGTGGGAATCCAGTGTAACTGCAAATTTGCCTCTAAGTAGAAAACAGTCAGTGACCCTGAAGAGATCAATTTTTAGGCAGCAATACAAGGTATCCATGGAACAGAGAGATTAACTCTTCTCAGCATTTCAAGACTCCCAGTGAAACCAAATCTTCAGAGAAAACATATATTCTGAGTGGCTTTGGAATCCAGACCTAATATATTGAGAAACTTTCAAAGCAGGTCATTTATTTGACATAATTGTGCTAACATCCCTTTAAGCTGTGCAAACCAGAAAGATCATTTCAAAATATTAACTTATTTCTTGCTATCAACAACAATGCAATTAATTCCCCTCAATAAAGATTGTTTTTGCAAAAGAGCAATAAGGTGCCTCTGCAGGGGGCATCATTATCATTAAATAATCACACCCCAGGAGACGTGAGGCACTCCACTGCACCATGTACATTTTAGCACTCTGGAGTATGATTAGTTTGTGTTAACCACACCCCAGCACAGCTAATTGGGAAAAGAGTCTATAAACTGAGGAGATTTCTGTATTTATTTTATTATATGTTCAGAACTGACATGGAAACTGGGAAGTTTTTTTACCAGTTCCATGGAAAAAGTGTCCAGGTCTGGCCCAGCAAAGCACTGTCTTCTTATGGCTGCCACTGAGGCAGAGAGAGCCCATAATGAAACCTGCTGTGGTAATGGATATTAATTTATTAATGGGCATTAATATCTGCAACCTCAAAAAATTACATGAGCAAACCCCATGCACAACAAGGGGTTAGGACCTTGGTATGTTTTCATATAAAAACCAGACCAGGCCCAGCTGTCCTGCACATACAGAGTCATGAAATCATTCAAGTGGGAAAAGACCTCTCAGATCATCAAGTCCAACCTTCAACCAAATATCACCTTATCATGAAGTGCCATGTCTACTCAGTTTTTGAACATTTCCAGGGATGGTGATTCCACCACTATATGTGTGTGTGTGTGTACTACATATAAATATATATATATAAAACAGAATCACAGAATATGCTGAGGTGGAAGGGACCCACAAGGATCAATACATAAATAATGCAGGAAAACAGACACACATTATTTTAAAGGAATGGCTGCTTCTGATTTGCTGGATGTTTCATGTCCCTTTGGACAGTCTGCTGATAGATGGCAAATCTCTGGAAAATGATGGGTTTTTTAAAAAATACATACTTTCGGAACATAGATAATTGCTTTGCATGGTGCTAGAGTTGTCCTGAGGACTCAGTGGTTGAGGGTTTTTTCTGTTCAAACCAGTGGTCTTTACCACAGAACGCACCCTGAAAATTAGATACTCCTGTTATGAATGGGAACTGTGATGATTATACTCTAGATTCGTCAATTTTCCCTTGCTGAAAAGAACACGTAAGACAACTGTGAAAAAATCATCTCTTTGTATGCAATTTGGTTGTGAATAAAGCAGAAACCACCTCATCATTTCAGAGACGAAATTCAAGCCTGCTTCGCCAGCCTCAGGCACGGCTCCAAAGGCAACTACACAGGCACAGGATCAGCACTGGATGTCTAGAACCATGTCTGAGGGTAAAGAATATCAATAACTATCCCAGCGCGAGTCAAACCTCATTGCTAGCAGCCCTGTTTCGGGATCCTACGTGCTCCTGATTAGTTTCTGAGGATGTAGGGGAAAGGAGGACTGCAAGAGAAGGTAACTCTTCCAAAGATGGTGGGAACACCATAGACACGTCCCCCTTGGGTGCTGAGGACACACATCCAGGACACCACATGGCCAGTGACAAAGACACCATAGTCACTTAAGGACTTGGAGAAACTACGACCACAAGAGTTTGTTACTACATACACGCCCTCCAGGGGTAGGGTATGTGCCTTAGACCTGTGTGGAGGAGCTTAGTGAGCAGCATTGGTTGCTTCTATTCCTAGCCTGGACTATCTCTATATTCAGTGCTGTTATCCATTTCTTCTCAACAGTTGAAAGAGACCAGAAATTTTCTGCAAGCCCTTTAGATGCACCAAGTCTTGCCAAAGAGTCCTTGTTCCTCCGTCTCGGGAGCCCAGAATCTTGCTGGTGTGTGGGTGTCATCAAAGCTTAATTAGCAAAGCTGCTCCCATTTACGGGTCACACCAAGTCGAACAATGGTTGTTCCAGAGAATAAAACAAAAATGAAAAAAGGAATTAGAGATACAGTAATTCAAATGAAGCAAGCCATAACGTATGCATGAGCAAGCAATATACTTTTTGTTAACACAGGTTATTTTATAATCAATGTTTAAAGTATTTTATCAGCAACGTAACTGATACTTCATGACTATGTATGTGCACCCAGTAAGCTATAGATTTATAAATATGAGGGTTATCATGACTTCAGTGTAGCAAGGCACAGCCGTTTTAAAATTGAAATTGTCAGATTTTATCAGTTATCTCTTTCCACAGGATAATGTAACTTTACAATTACTTAGCTCATAAAGGACTAATTTCATTCTGCTTCCAATAAATACTTTCAAAATAGGAGTCTATGGCAAGATTTCTGGAGTGGTCGAATCATGAACAATAATGGTCATACAGACTTTGAAGGAAAGTCTTGATAATGAGATTAATACCTGCAGGCTTCCCACACAAAGATTTAGTTTTATAAGCAATTAATAATAACCCCTTTTTTCTATTTTTTTGTATTACAAAAGAAAATAAGTTATTGATTTCAACTGCAAAAATAACTATTTGCATAACATTGTTGATTGTATGTTCTACTAGCACAATCAGAATTAATTGAAGCAAAATATTTTATTATTTTTAAATGGGTAAAGATTTTATATATATTAGCATTTGAATCTGATTAGAACAGTCTGTTTACCAGCACTATTAGGAGCACAGCTCATATTACCATATTCAATCCATGCTATGGCTTAAAACCCTCCTGTTGGTACCTCTGTACTGACTTGTGGGCAGAGCTTTGAAAGCCTTCCTAAACTTTGAACACTATAAGAACCAGCAACTATCACTCAGCTCTTCTTAAATTCTAGATATCACATTTTTACTTAAATATTAGGAGTGAAACAGCAAACAATCAGTGATCTACAGGAATTTTGCTACTTATTTCCATTTTATCCACTTGATAACATCGTTCTTCCCTCTGTGTTTGTACGTGGGAGGAAGGTGCAGGAGGACAGTTAGAAAATCTAAGTTTAGTCTGTGTAAACAGCTGATGGAGGAAGATCACCTGCCTTAAGGCGGTGCTTCTGCTCTCAGGAGGAAAGCAAATCAGGTGCCAACAAGTTTGACAACCTGGATAAGCTCTTGACCTGCAACAGGACAAAGTCAGAACTCTGTGATGAAATAATCTAATTGACACCATACTTCATCTTTCTCAGTTGGGCCTATTTCTAAACAGATCACATTTGCCATGAAACCACATCTAAACTATATTTTATATTTAAATTGTATGCATGGTTGCCTTAAATTAACTGTTTTGTAAGAACGGCTTTTCTCCAAGTATTACAGTTTCAAATGTAAAACTAAGGCAACCTAGTGATACCACTTAAGTTGATGAACTAGTCATGCAACATACTGCAAATTTAAAAATTTATATTCATACTCAGGCCCTCAGTCTGAGTAAACACCAGCTTCTTTCTGGTTCCCCGGCTAAAAGAATTTTTTCTGTAGCTTGTTTTTAAAATTAATTCATCATGAACCAAATGACTGACATCACACCGAGTGAGAGCATCCATTCCCATCTGATCTTCCACTCCAGCCACCAGCAGCCAGACAGCACATGTGCTTTGCTCGGCCAGGTGTCTACAAGAAATAAAAGGCATCTTCTGCTTGAAAGTGCAGCAGTGGATTGCCACAGCTGGGAAATGGGGGGAATTCTAGTATATTAGATGTGGAAGCAGATTGCTCCATGTGTATGGTAACAATTCACCTCATGCTCCCCCGCTCAGTCACCATCAGAATATTAGGGTTGGGGTTTTGTCTAGCTGGGTTATGCACGTATTTTTGACTGTCACCAGTTCAGGAGAAGGATCTCATCTGATCTGTTTTCTCATGTTTGCTTTCCCTGAACAACTCCCAGGTGAGACAGATACAATCAGAGACTTAATCGAAGAATTTTCAAATCTTCCTGCAGCAATTAACATAAAAATAAAATTTAAAAAAAGGAACAGGATGAAGAGAGAATATGTGTTTGTGTGGTGGGGGGGAGATATTCATGGTCATCAGGTTTTAAAGATAAGTGCTATTTAGGGCTATTTGGTGCCCCAGTATTTGAACAGTTTAACTTGACAGCAAGAAAAAGCATTTTAAACTCAAGCAAGTACAGCAGGTTCTTGAATTTCAGCTGGTTTGAATATTTGACATCTCTGATAGGCTGGCTAGTCATCCAGCATGAATAGAAACAAAATAAAATGACATGGGACCAGTCCACAAGCAGATTAACTACAGGCACAGAAAGCACAGAGAGAAAAATGCAGTAAGAAATTAAAGGAAAATTCTAAATACCTAATAAATCTGAGAATTTCATAAACATTTCACACAGAGGAAAGAAACAAAATATGGCAACTAAATTATGCATTCAGAATCGTATGCTTAACTGGGATACTTCGCACTTGGATTTTGGTGAATGCCGCTTTTAATTCCATTGCAGATGTTCGTATTCATAACACGACTATGCCCAAATTTAGCCAATATCAAACTGCTTTTATATGTATACTACAAATATCAAATGCCTGCAAAAGAGGCAAGAATTAAAAAGTAGAGAATATAAACTGGACTATGAAAGAGGAAAAGGAGAATAGATGAAAATCATTTTTATAAACATCAGCTCCTGGAAAAATCACTATTAGCAAATTATCAGTTGCTTCTTCAAATAATAAGACTTTTAATCAATATCCAAAAAAATAATCAATTCCATCTCTCATTTTTTTATCCTTCTTTCTTTTGCTCTCATATTTTATGTACAGTAACTCACATTTCTCAGCCCACCGTGTAGCTATGAACTGAAATCAAATATTCAGACAGTAAATGAAGCTGCAGTTTGTATTTATAATGCTCCTATAACTATGTATATATATATTATACAATTTCAATCTCGGTTAAAAAAAAAGAAGCAGTTCAATAGAAAGAGATCATTTTATTAAAAAATCATGAATGCAACTGCACTCATTCAACCTTAGAAATGTTTTGATGGCTTTTCAGTGCTGCAATATATTTAGATGGGAATATGTCATTAATATAAACAGCAGAATAGAAACTATTAAACTAACACAATTTAAAACTGAGCAAACCTGAGTATTTGATTAAAGTTTTTGTACATTCTATACACTTGAACAGGTAACATAGAAGCATAATATTTTTGTTGATTTTTAATTTGTTAGAAGTATTACACTTGAAAAGCTAAATTTTCAGTAGTTTGTATTTAGAAATTAGAAATCTGGTCCTGTAGGAGCTTCTTTACTCTGATTTTCCCTGCTATCCTCTGAATTTCAAGAGAAGTTTAAAACAGAAAGCAGTAATGATGAACTTTATAGGAACCATCTCCTTTGTTACGTGGCAACACTAAAATGTGCTGGGTTTGAGTCAGTGTACGCTTGGTAACTTTCAGTGATAAAGACAAAATCCAATTCCATATGTTATTTAATGCATAAAGAATTTTCTAGAAGATTTGCAAAGAAAACGCTATGGTTAGAAAGGTCACCCATTAATATGTAGTCAAGCCTTTAATGGATGTGTTTATTTTTCTAGACTGAATAATTAGCCGAGCATTTTTTTTCCCCAGAACAACACTGCATTGCATAAATGCAGGGAATTGCTTACTAAAAACAATTTAAATTACACCTCGCACGCAGTATGTGCAAAAACTGTACTCCTATCTCTAGGATATTAGGGGTAAATTTTTTAAGCAGTGCACAGAACATAATCTTGTTATTTGCTAACTGGATTTGTGTGCTTAAGACTCACACACTGCTTTGAAAAATTACCCCTTCAGAAGATTGACCTGGGTGAGGAACGGGAGTTTTAAACCTGGATTGAAGCAGAAGTTGTAACCCAGCCTGGCAGCAAAGGCTGGCTTAGCAAAATGACTTGCTGTAGTCATACTACTATTTGAATGGCCAAATTAAAGAAACTAATTTGTATTCTAATCACATCCAGTGGAATTCTGATATGCTGACACCCAAAATTATGGCTCTGTCATTAGAAAGAGAATGAGTGGGAATGTTTTGAAATTTTTTCTGTAAATTATGAAATAGACAGGGGCCTAAATGACAAGATATGACACTTTTGTTTTTTGATTATACAGTTAAAAGTTTTTAGTACTCAGTTTAATTTCAAGGGTGAATCACATCAAAGTGGATCTAATCCAAATGAAATACCTTTAAGATTCTTACTTCTTCAACTATTAGAGATCTATCATGTCTCCTGCATGAAGCCTCATTTTCGTGTTAGAACAGATGGGCAAAATTGTCATTAACAGAAACTGACAACTCTAAAACTGAAATATAGATTTAGAAAGGAATCTAATGAATTAAATCAATGTTATTGCAATGAAAGCCAAAGAAATTAATAGTGATTTGTAAAGTTACCCTGTATTTTAACCTCAGTATATTTTAGTCAGTGTGATTTTAACATTCACAATACCTTTTCAGACGCATTGTTAATCTCTTGCTGCGTAATACACTCTTGTCTTAATATATCATCCACTCTTAGGAGGCTCAGACTCTGGGCTCCATTCAGCCAGACCAGTCTGCAATATGCTCAGAAAGATGGCAAATCCAAATTTAGTTTCGTTTCCCCCTGTCCTGCAGCACCGAGGCAGCAGCACTTCACTGTTTCATGCACTTCTAGAACAGACTGCTGTGTTTACACATTTCTAAATCAGAATGACTTGCAAGGATATAGCTGCTCAAAACTCACTTTACACCAAGACTCAGTTTTTTGAAAACTTCTTTAAAGGATATGTGTCCTTTATTTTCAGCCCTTTAGCTCCAGAATTAAATATTTTCCAGCTACTTTGTCTTGGTAGATATGTGGGGTGGGTTTTTTCATTTGCATACGTAATATAACAATTAAGATTTTTTTATATAGCACATACACAGCCCTGAATGAGGACAAGTACCTTCACATTGTCCAAGGACACTTTGTTGTGAAACTATGGAAGCTAGAAGGCAATATATCAGATGGTTATAAATTAATTATCAGAGTCATAAGACTCATCCCAAATTGAAATGGGAGCGGAGGCAGCACACCCAAAAACCCTCCCAGGCTAAACAGCTGCAAACTCTACAGGTCAGAGCTGCTCTCACCCTGCCCATGCTCACAAAGCTTCACAAGTCTTGGTTTAGACAACTTTCTACAAGATAACTGTTTTTCATTTAACCCTTTTTTCTTTCTTAAAAAAAGATGGGTTTATTTTTTGCAATCCGCAAGAAAAGAAACAAAAGGTTTTACATATAACCCCTTTGCTTTTGCATGTACAGGTAGGCAGCTGCATAGAGTCTTCTTTCCTGGACTCCCTCAAAAGCCATCTGGACACAATCCTCAGTGTTCGCCCCCCTCTAGGAGACCCTGCTTGAACAGGGAGGTTGGACTAGATGACCTCCAGTGGTCCTTTCCAACCTAACCTGTTCTGCGATTAAGTAGCACCGGTGTTTATTCACACTGCAAGGCTAGAACTTTAAAAAAAAATAAAATAAAAAAATCAAAACTTCTACACTGCACAGCCAAAAGCAAAAGCCAGAAATGAGTGCTGAAAGCTCGCACACATCGGCCTGATGGAGAATTCAGCAAGAGAAATTAGTCTTGTGTCACTGGTGATACCAAACTCAAGTTAAGAAAAAGAAAAGAACAATGCATTCTCGATGTCTCTCATTTACAGGAAGGTTTTAGGAAGGGAAGAAATGCAATATTTGAGCTGAATCCTTTAAAGCCAAAGACCTGCCATTTTTAGCTGTATTTCAAACCACAATGACATAAAACTGTAGCTTTGCATGTCATGTTTCAGCAACTGCTATTTATAATGTCATGCAAGACCAATAACATATTTGATTGTAAAAAGTATTTATTCAATTTTCTAATTTACCAAAAAAATTCTTGACTCAGTATTTCCTACTAGCTGGTTTATGTCACCTCCCGGTCCTCAACTTTCTTAGCATCTCTTGACTTCCCTGCTTTTGTGAATCCAGAAGTCTTGCTGCATCTCGCTTTCACCTCCTTTTTCAGTGGGCAAAGGCAAGGAGAAGCCAGAAGGGCTGTGCAGATTGAATCACGCTGGTCAGCATGGCGGTGACAACAGGCAGAGAGAAAACTCTCCTCCCCCCTCCCTGACTTTGATCACTGAGTCACCAACCGGCAAAATATTTCATCTTAGTTTCTATTAAGATCCTTAAAGAATCTCAAAATATATTCATGATACTGTGTCTGGAATTTGCTTACGGACACGGGCTCAGGATCTTGTCCAACACGACCAAAGAGTCAACAGCTGACTGACAACTCACTCACCATACATGCATGCAAAACAGGAAACATCAACTGTTCTGAAAAATAAGGTCTGTGAAAGAGAAAGAATCAGAAAATTATTTCGGAAGCTCAGAGACTTAATAATGAAGGCAGTGTTCAAAAGATACTTAAAGAGCATTACAGACAGAGTAAGGGTTTAAAGCGCTATTTTTAGTCGTGTTCAATAAAACATGCATCTGCTATATGTTTTTGATTTTATGAGGAAGCTTTTTCTTCGTGACACTACAGCGGGTTCGTCAAACTTCAGTCTAGTACAAATCATTTGATGGAAAAGTGCGACAGAGACACAAACAACAGGATACCACCTCCAGAATCCTCTTTTTGTTTTAAAAAATTTCCATTTGGATTCAGAAGCTGAGGATCAAGCCAAATAAAAATACAGTGTGCCATTGAAATGGAGATGTTTTATTAAGAGCAATCTCTTGCCAGCAATATCCGTTATTCTCCCCACATGCAGCAAACTTGCCCATACATTTTTTAAATGCAACTAACCTTACTTTATTAAGCAAATCAATCTAAACTGGAAAGTGTGGTTTTAATTGCAGCTTTGCATGTAATGAGGCAGGGCGAAGGTTTAGGCTGGGAATTCACAAACCACTTTTCTGGGGGGCTCGCCCCTTCAGACCCCGCCAAGCTTCCCAAGTTTCCCCGCACTGGCGGAGCACCACAGTCAGTTTTTAGGTATTCAGCACATCCTTCACCTTGACTCACTTGCTCATGCATTTGCTACCCCCTATTTACATACATTACACCCTCGTCGTGGTGCCAGCCGAGCGCATTTCCACAAGCTCGGCTGCCCAGCCTTTAACTCCTGTTCGTCCTGGGGGGAGCGCCTGGTTCCCACAGCACAGGGACACCCCAAGACCCCGGGGAGGCACAGCTGGGAGGGAGAGCTGGGATAGGGCACTGGATCTTTGCAGCAGGGCTCGGTTCAGCTCAGTGTGCCACAGCAACTGCCTCCCACAAAAATGAATGCGAGGCAGTGATCTATTTTACTCGGTATGATTAGTGCCAGACTAACTGTTCAAAGGGAAGCCAACGTTACTTCACTAATTTAGTCACATACAATATTAGATCTTTGAAATATGCCTTATGTACAGCCTGCATTACCTTCTACAGACAAATACAAAAACATGGTCAACATTTGCAGTAAAATTATCATAGAAATGCCATCTGAAACCTTATTTCCTTTTACAATGTGCATTTCACAAATAACTTGTATTAAAATTATGTTTTACAGGGCAGAAATAGAAAACAAATACTCCTAGTAATTTAAACAGGCATTTGCATAACATGACTAAAAACATGTTAGAAAAGAGTTCTGCAGCTGGAAGAGTGAGGTAAAAATACAGATACAGTGATTTTACACTGAATGTAAAAATGCCTTTTAGCTGCCATAATTAGTGAATTAAAGTGTACTTTCATCAAAACCATTCTAACTAAGATTACTATTATTGTTCTTACACACTGCTTCCTGCTTGTTAAATAGCACAATATTAGTAACAGGTAAATCACAGATTTCCACAAAACCTCTTCACTGAAGCATCACCCAAAAATATTACTTTATTCAAGCCTTGCAAAAGCCACTTCCTATAATGACAAATTGTTATTTACAAAGCTGCACTCTTGCTCAGAGTGTTTTAATATTAATTATGCCTTTTGTTTAAAAGCTGGATTACCCTGTGACGCTGGGGAGTTCACAGGAGCTCACGGGGCAGAGTGATGTCAAACCCCATGGGCTGTGGCCCTGGGAGTGCTGCGGGAGGGTGCCGGCCAGGGGCTGCTCTCCAAGACACAGAGGAAGGTGTCATTCGTGGCTGGGGGGGGAATTATAAGCAATTAGGGAAATATTTCCCACAAGAATAACAGAGGAAATTGAGGCAGATGCACAGGGCAATCAGGAGCAAGTCTCACTGGAGGAGGGAAGTGATGGTCACTCCTGGGAGCTGAAATAAGATTATCGAAGTACTTCAGGGAGGCCACATCAGATCCCAACTTAGGCCAGATTGGATTAAGTATTTTAAGCCTTCTGGCACAAAATCCTTCTATGGAGGACTACTCTGACGGTCTATAAGAACTTGTAGTCTCATTTAAAAAAATTGTGCTATTCTCTCCAACACAGAGATTCTTAAATATTTAAAAGCCTTCTCCATTGGTTGTTCATCAGATTGATTACGATGCATATTTCAGCAGTTTTTTTTCTAAAAATGCTCATCAGAGGATCAAGAAACGAGGTGTTCTGTGTGCTCTACATTGATTCACACTATTTCATTTTAATTCCAAAATACTGAATTCAGAAAACTGCCAAGAAAACAAAGCAGGAAATGTTTGTGTTTTGCTGTATGTTGCATATGCTCTATGGTAACCAAGAGCACAAAAGAAATAGATGATGTTGCGTTTCTCAGCCTATCACTCACTAGCTAGAAAGCAGAGGAATAAAAAACAGAAGATATGTAACTTGCCTCAGAGTACCTGCATGGTTTTTCTTCTACCTTGGTAGACAAAAAAATGCCAAGCTTTGTATGCTGCTTACATTGTTTGAGCTCTCTCATTAAAATTAAGTATAATTTCTTAACACAAAAGATAAAGCCACGCATAGCTCCTTAAAATTAGCCTCAAACTATCCCAGAAAGTTATAAATACTTTTGGGAAGACCTTGGGTTAAAAAGGTCAGTATTCCTGTGCCGCTGCCTTTGTGAGAAAACTTTAGGACTGAGCAATCTTGTTTAGTTTGTACTTTCCAGGATACAGGTCAAATGCATCTTGTTACCATGTAAATCTGACATTCAAGTCACCTTCAAGGCACTGGGTTCCTGCTATGTTACTTTCCCCTCCTCAACAACCTTCACAAAACATGGTACCAACAGTTGAATGAATTTATTAGTGATTGATCTTAATCTTGGTGATTAAGAGGAAAATAAATGCATTCTTCGCCCTGCACATTCTCAAATACAATGTCATCAAAACCAAGCATTACCCATCAACCCAGAAACTGGCTGTAGGATACTGAGATCTATTTAGCTGGAATGCAAGTCATTACAGAAGTCAATGTAGTTTCTTCCCTTGAGCTTTCTTATCCTTCCCTTCCACCCAAAGTAAACCTTTCTGCAGTAAAAGCCTTCCAGGGATTTTCCATCCCACCCCTACATGTTTGAAAAATATATATTAATGCACCATAATAGTTCTAATTTTGTTTTTATTCTAACTGAAGAGCATGGAACAAGAGGTTTATTTAATTCCATTAATAATAAAGGTGGGTAGGTGATGGTACTTCTGTTATCAACAGTCTCAAGGCTAACACAGAATGCTTATGTTTGAGCTACAAAAAAAGTTAAAGCTGATTTCTGTTCACTGAAACTACTGCAGTTCTATTGATGATGAAAGTGCTTTTATTGGGTTCCAGCACAAGTGCTTTGGGAATAAAGATCTTCCTAGCAAAGCTATGAAAGGTGATCATAGGTGTTAACATGCACTACTGAAGAAACCTTTGGAAAGAGTTAACTCTCAGCCAAAGAGGAATAATTTAAACTGAAAACCAAAAGGGAGGCATCCTAGACAACGTATTTTCTTGCCTCTCCTGTGCATTTTAAGAACAGATAAAGGCTATTCTGCAGAAGAAATACTTCAGAAACAACGAAAAGAAAGGCCTCAAAAGTAGCCCAGGAAGACAAAATTAGCTTTCCAGTAGTGTATGTTAGTTTTATGCCCCTCATCTAAGCAGTTCAAATGAACACGCACTCAAATGTTATTAGATATTGGTGCCATGGCATTTATATTTCCAAGTATGCAAGGGACACGTGCACACCAGCAGAAGCACCAGGTCTAGAGGGCACCGTTATATTCCTATTTATTTCCCCAGTTCTAACGGGCTACAAATGCAGGCTATTGATTGTTATTGGTCTCATCGCAGACGTTCAGCCCAAGAATTTTTGTCTTCCCTTTGTAATTTCTCTATTTTGATATTCTCTGCCATTGAGAGTGCTACCAGTCTGACTATTGCTTAGCTTGCATCCCCTCATTTGAAACAGTTTTCACCTGAACCTCTTTGGTTTAAAATGTTAGCAACCAAAATTTCCCCCTTGTGGAATAAAAAGTGGAAAGGCCAATGACAGTGAGGTATTTTGAAGTTAAAGTCCTTCTCCAAGCAATAACCATTTGCTGTTTCCACCTCCCAGCCCACAAGAAGTTCAGTGGGCAAAGTCAAGGCAAAGACCCCGCTCATCTTTCCTTTGTGTTTGCAACACCAATTGCGGCTTCGAATTGATAAACTGTTATTGATGGTACAGATCAATGAGATTAAGCATGTGCTTAACTTTAATCACATAAATAAGTCCATTTCTGAATCTGGGCAGCATTATCCATCACTGGGCAGAACTAAGCTCTTTCTGGATAATTAACACTTCATTTGCTTTGCCATGGTCAGCGTTTCTCACATATGGCATAAAATTATATATATATTAAGAGCCAAGCTCAGAATCTAGAGTCAAATGTATTCTTATCTGACAAATTTAACGTATCAGGGAAGAGTCTGAAATCATTGGCATTATTCAGTCTTTGCTTTGCTATAGCAGTGGGATGTCAGTCTGCAGAGTCCAATAGCAGAATGAAACCTGGTCAGAGGACCTGAGTGAATTACTTACCATCTCTGTAACTAACCAAGCTGTATGAATCCTGCTACTGGATTCAGTTTTCCTTCCCATTAAAGGTGTTTCATACTTTCTGCATAAAAGTCTTCAATTGAACAATGAATAGTTTTTTATTCCTCTCTCAAAAAAAATTGTAGTTAAAATCGTTGTGTTCTCAGAATTTAAAACAGGTAAAAGATCTCTTGTGTAAAAGATCTGATCATTTTATCAGTTTGGTTTAGTTTTTTGTTGGGGTTTTTCTTTATCATAAAGTTAAGCATATTCGACACACTAGGAGAATTTAGTTTAAATTTCTAATTATTCAAATACAAACTAAATGCTGCTTTACTATTTAGTATATCTTCATTAATTATCAGTGTTGAGGATGCAGTTTAAGAAGTTCAGGAAATTTTGAAGGCACTTTTTTAGTGACACAAGAAAACTCTTCAAGTTTTTAAGAACATCGTCATGATTAAATAAACATTTCATTTTATGCTTTAATTTTAACTCAGCTGAGTCGACAAGACAGAATGGTAAAGGAGTCTTCATGGATAAAATTATCCAAGAAGCAAACACAACTGAAAAAAAATACAAAACTTGCAAACACTTGTGTTTTCCTCTAATTGCTTGGAAATCAACTGCTACAGGACATAAATATCTCAATTGATTTTCAATGCCAGACACCACAATTCTGAAAGGGAAAATTATATTTTTTTTTCAATTGATGAACTGAATTTAAAATTTTGCACACATTTTGATTCCACTTAAGCCAACATTAATGTTAAGTACTGCGGAACACAACACTGTTATCTCCTGACCCACTGGTCTCACGGAAAACAGGACTGTGTGACCATTTCAAGAGCTGTGTTTCACTTGTGGATTAAAATAAGAGAAAGAAGTCGCCATTCACCAGAACAGCCACATTGGTACAAGCACCTTGATCACATGCTGTTAGCAACATGCAGCTCTGGATGTCTGAAGGAAATGATCAGCGAGCAGACCACACTCTGGAAATATTTCCACACAATCAAATATGGTTGTCTCCATGAAAAAAAAAACAGAGCTTGGAATTCTCAATTCTCTGGCCACAAAGATACCTTCCTTAGTAGAAATAAATTAATAAAAAGTTGACTTTGTGCTGCTGATGTTGCCAGGAAGCTCTTACAAAACACAAGCACCAAAGAAAAACCCCAGCCCTCAACAGTGCATGAAGGGTTTGGGAGCACAGCCTTGGTCTGGAGTCAATCACAGCTTTAATGGCCCACATTTGCACCAATTTGCAGTTGAGAAATAAGAGGCTTCACCGAGCACATTGCACAAGCAGCTGATCTCCAGTCTAGAGATGTTCACGCAGCCAGTGAAACAGTGCTGTGAAAAGGCACACCAAGTGCAGACAGGGAAGTAAAATGCCAAAATGCACCACAAGTACATTGACTAAATGCAGGTGCGTAGGACTTTGTCAACTGTGTGTACACGCCAGCATGCTCGTGCTACGACACATCCGTGGATGATCCATCACTCAACAGAATGTGCCTCATGTCCCATGAAGGACAACAGGCAGCAGATAAATCTGGTCTAGTCCATATGGTGTGGAAAAAGCCTTTTTCCCCAGACTAAAGATTAACGGCAATTGTCAGAAATCTTAACAGGGGCCAATGTAAAGATAATTTTAAACTTACAGAAATTCCTAAGCACTTCATCATCCCTTGTCATGAAGTAATAACCACATGCAAAAGCCTAATTTACTGTTAGATGGCCTACAGAAAAGAATATTTAAAAGAAAAAGAAGAGAAAAAAAAAAAAAAAAGAGGAATATACTTAAAGCTGAATTGGCTTGCATTTCCCAGTGGTTTTGACAGCCCAACAAAGCAGTAGCAATGTCACTACTCAGCGTTAAATACGAGCTACAAAGACGAAAGTGCACAGCCCAGCGGCAAAGCCCAGGACAATGTTTCCATTCCCTCCAAGCTGAAACATTCCGTGCACAGGCTTCAGCATCCCAGGAAAACACACCACAGTGCTCAGTGGCTGTTTCTAACCTCTGGCCTTCTTCCAGTCAGAACCTCTCCTGTCATGGAACTCCTGTTGCAGCCAGGGTTTCCCAGCAGCCTTCTCCCTTCTCAGTCAGTGCCAGCCTCCTTATTTCTCCCTTTTCCTCTTTCCTCCCAGTTTATTCCTTTTCCCAACTTCACTATTGCAAGACAAATACCCTCATAGCCACATGATTTTACCTATAAAAACTGTTGCTTAGAAGAGCATTATCAATCACCCATGATCTTTAAAGAGTGTCCTTTTAGGATAAGGGTAGGACTTACTTGAAATGAAGGAGAAGTATTGCCTGAGAGAGCAGCTGGGCCATCAGGCAGCGTGGATGGGCTCCTCAGGAGCAGCAGGGATGGACACCAAGAGAAGCCAACAGAAGACCTCACCATGACTTCCTAAGGCCGTGGTTCACAGCCAGGATGGGCCACAGAACCCATCAGTAGGTCAGTAAGCTCCCAGAAATGCCCCAAACCACAGCAGCACTAGCTAAAATGGGACAGGAGCAGGGCAGGCAGCAAGCTCAAATTCCCTCCATGCATTGGTGGGGCAGGATGACCCACTGCATCACTGGGTCATGATTCCTCCCCAGAACTGCATAAACACACGTGATGTTTCTGAATATAAATAAATAAATACATATATACAAGAGAGAGATTTACAGTAAGAAAACACAGCCTGCTAGAGAGATTATATGAAGGAAGGAAGCATGCCAAAAGTGGTTGCTGTTTAATTTCAGCATACATACTGCCTCAGGTACAAACAAAAGTCTCAAGAATCCCATTTAAAGCTCTAATCAGGCTCTTCATTCATTTTCTAATTGGTAAAGCCTGATCCTGCAACATTCAAATGAAGAATCAGTTAGAGAAGACATGCAGGTCCAGGCTGTGCTCCACCTGCAATGTGCTCTTGGCACACCACAGACATCTGAGGTAGGACTTTACCCAACCTGCAGCACCACAAAACACAGAAAGCACCTTACCAATGAGGCTGGTGACACAGGGCCACCCCCACAGCCAACCAGGCAGCAGGGCTGTGCTGGCCTCTGGTTTCACACAAAAGCAACTTTACTTCCCTAAGGCGCCTTTTTCTCTCCCTGCCTTTAACCTTCGGGAATAACCATGAGAATAATTATGTGGGGTTTTATTTTTATACACTGCCAGAAGGTCAGCCCCCAACACAGCAGTCAGCCATGGACTCATCCCAGCTGCTATCCAAAGGAGTAAAGCAGTTTGAATTTACATGCCTTACACTACTTGGAAATACAGTAGATCAGAAAACATCAACACATCTACTGGGCCATGGCAGTGGTAAAAGAGCTCTTGAAAGCTGGGTGCTTGTTTAAAGACAGTGTGGTATTCCCATAATGTGGGCCACCATTAACCCCCTGCCCGGCTGGCTTTGGAAACAGGGATTTTTGCCTTCTTTTGGCCCATTGTTTTCCATCAAGGTGCTTTTAAAGGGCATTAATTGGACAAAATCCAAAACACTATCAAAGTGGCCTTCCTAATAGGTTTCTTACACACCACAAAAAGTAGCCTTTTGAAGAGACCCTAAATATGTTTATATTTGCTGTTTAAAAAACAAAGAATAAATTTTTTCTCTGTTGTTTAAAACCCACTTCTTTTAATCACTACAGGAAAAAATAAACACTTATAAATAAAAATTCATTCTGTATTTTTAAATGAATTCAGGTAAAGAATCAAGAGGAAATCTCATCACTTCTTTGTTCTTATGAGAAATCTCAAACTGAAAATACCCAGTGTTCTCTTGTCAAGCCTACAGCCGTTAAGAAGGTGGTCTTAGGAGATAAACAGAGTAGTGATTAAGAAGGTGGTCTTAAGAGATAAATAGAGCAGTGATGCTTCACCTCATTGTTCAAATGGAGGCTTCAATAAAGCAATGCTGACTTTTTGCAGATGAATTATTTTGCTGGCTTTGGGCTTTAGGATATCAGCCATCCAGAGAAATCTTTTGACATCAGGAAGAGATCTACTATAGGTAGTATTTAATCCTTTAAGACTAAAGGATTAAGCGAGTTGACCAGGAAGAGAAACGAGATTTAACACCTGGAAAATTCAAAGCATATACAATCTTCTCATTCGTAGTCTGTCTTTCATAGTCCAGAAAAGAACACATATGGAGTTTAGTTTCTATATTTAAGAGAAAAATAAACAAATTCATACTGATCTAAAGCAGAAGACTTGCTGTGGAGATGACACTGAAATATCACAAAATGGACTAACAGACATTTAAAGTAAAGGTACAGGAGATGAGGACCTCCATAGTTCCAGGATGGAGAAATGCATGCCTAACCAAGGTTAGCATTCATGGAAAAAATGAGAAAGCATTAAATGGGTCTGCCAGACATGGTGACCATGTGCAAGATCTGGAAACAGTTTGATATTCTACTGTGAACTAGCAGACTATCTCTGTTTATTTTGCTGCTAACCTACTTGTGACCTATGAAATTTCCCCTTCAGATGGCTTATTTTTGCTGGCCTTGTCCAAACTGGCATCTCGGCCACAAGGACGAATTACAGCATCTACAGAGACACCGAGTCCATGAGACCTGGAACACATGTCAAATGTAACAGTAAAAAAGGGATTCTAAGAGAAGGGAAAAAAAACCAAAACCCCACACCAATCACACAACATATTTTATCCAGGAAGGAAAATAATATTTAACCCCCAGTATGGCTTTGCTGAGTCCATGCTGTGAAGGTGTGGTTAGCTCTTGCCTTGGGGCAACATCCTCACCACTGACATGCGAAATATCTTGGCTTCGTATTTGCTGTTCTGGGCAGTCCTCAGATGGGCAAAGTGAGCCACAGCAAAGCACCAGCTCTGTAACACAGTAGCTAGGATTATTGATTTAACTGGTTTGTTTATGCCTATGTTTAATTGGCTATGTTAATAGCATTTTAATCCACATTCCACTTGTATGTGGCAGATAGCGCAACACTGGGGTGGCTGTGGTGACATTTTCTCACCACTGCTATCTGTCATCAAGGACCAGGCCAGTACTGTGAGGCTGACAATCCCAAGTGTTTTGTTTAATTAGGCATACTTTACACTATACTGTATAATTCCACAGCAGTGGTTGATAATTCTTTTATTAAATAGGCAAAACCATGAAAAATTTTTGATCAAATGGAAAAGATTCCAGTCATCTTTTAACACTGGTATTTAGCATTTCTAAACACTCAAATGTAAGATTAATGAGAACTGAGTGAAAAAATAAAAACTGCTGGTAAAGTTGGAAAATCTCCTTTAAAGTTTAGGCCAAGCAGCATATCACCAGAAGATCAAGAAACACAACTACCCATAGTATTGATGCCTAGAAGTATTGTTTCCCTCACATTTAAGATCACCTCACCTCCAGACAAATATTCCATTGGCCTGTCACAAACACTGGCCCATGAGAGATGTTTCCAGAGGATCATGGTCAGCCAGAGACAAGGACATTGCACGTGCCTTTGGGCCACCCATCTCCCAGAAAATCTGAAGACTGAGCAATGCATAATTCCAACAGAAAATATCAAGACATTAACCAGGACCTTTCCTGCCCAGGCAATGAACTCAGCTCACAGAGTTTGTGGGGCTCAGTTGGTTTTGCTCAGTTCCAGATCCTTCCTAAGGAGAGAGGTTTCGAACAAAGCAAATACCCAGCATGGCCCCAGGCAGACCCCTCAGATCATGTACGGCTCTCCTCGGCCTCACAGCCCTTCCATGAGCCAGAGCACTTTTCTCTGTCTAAATGCTGGCCACAGTTTGCAACTTCTGGGTCCAAACCTTTTGCCTTCCAACCTCATGTTTTGGTCTGACTGCCCTCACCCTCATTTTTCTCCTGCTAGATAATTCTGCTTTCCATCCCAGTCCTTCAATTTGTTCATCCCTCTTTTTTTTTCCTCACATTTCATTTGCTCTCATATTAATAACTTAGAAGTCAAAAAGAAGAAAAAATATCCTAAATTAATTTGGCATCTGTGCTATTTAACTGCATCAGGTGCCCTGTTTAATTACCCCAATACTATTCTACTATTGGGAGCCCCTGGTGGCCTAGTGGTTAGATCGCAGGACCTTCACCGCCAAGGCCTGGGTTCGATTCCAGCCAGGGA
>JAWMRA010000020.1:6184376-6210662 GCA_035584735.1 Pseudotriccus pelzelni
CACCTAAAAAATCCAATGTGCAGGCTGGAAGGTGTAAAGACCTTCCCCGGTTCTTCGTTCGCGAAGACTGGCCATTATTTATATATTATATTCTACTATTACTTCAGAAAATTTAAGTCTCTTTCTAATACAAGTTTTGTAGGAAGTGACTGTTCTCTATACTTTTTTTTTTTTGGACATAGACAGTGAGAAATTCATAGTACAAAACTACAGAGCAGAAACCATCCAACCACATATTCTGTGCCAGGAAAATGGCACAGGAGTGTGCTACAGCTGCTTCCACAGAATGCACTCTATATAATAATCAGGACCAGAAACATTTTACAAATAGGGAAATCTCTGGCCTCTGTCTGAATCCCAACTGGCACTCAAGCCATGCAAGCAGACAATGCTGGCCATGCGGGCACAGCGAGCAGTACGCAGGTGCAGCCAGGTTCTACCAACCCTGGGAACACAGTGGGACCAGGGCAGCAATGTCTGCTGCAGGTAGGGGCCTGCACAGCCTTCTTCAGCAAGAGACAAGGCACATCCAGTCTTGAACCTAACAATGGAGTCCCCACTTCCCACCTTGCCAGACCCTTGGTGTCCTACGCGAGGTAGGGTCCGTCTGTCTCGAGGCAGCTTTGGAGGGAGCCCTGCCTGCACCCTCACAGGGCTCTCCACCACCTGCCTCCCTCAGAAGGGTAACTCTCACAGCAAACACATCAGACAAAGCGCAAAATGTTCCCAGGACAAGGTTTTCCACAGTGCTTGGAGGTGTCTCTGTATGCTCAGAGGCATTGCTGGGTCGGGTCGGATTCAGCACAGGAGGGCAAGGCAGGGTTTTCAAAGGGCTGGGGAGAGGTGAGCAGAAACACTCACTGTCTTTCTGAGAATCATAGAGGGAAACTAGAAAGAGGCAAGGTCATGGAGAACATTAAAAAGTGAGACTTTTCCAATTGCCTGTGAAAGGTGAGAAGGCAGATGAAGATTTCTGAAAACAAATGTAACACACACATACATGCACATACATACCCGTCATCTCTAGATCCCGGGGAGAAGGCAAGCTGCTGCATTGTGTAGAGATTCAAAATGTAGAAAATCAATTGTAAATCACGAGTTCTGGATTCTTTGAGATGAAGTGTAATCTGATTTACAATGTTACAAAAAGAAATTAAAGTTAATTCCAACATGATTGTGGGTATACCGCAATTTAATACAACCATGCTGTGGCCTTTAAATCTCCACATTGCAATATGCCAACAGTCATTACTTCTTTAAGTTTCATATTTTATTTTAAACTATAAATTGGAAATATCACATAGCTTGTTATTTACATTTCAGAATTAGGATCTTTGCTAAGAAACATAGTGCTCTATGGTGTAATATGATTATTGTGCAACTACCATACACTTAGGATAGTTAAAGGCACTCCACTTCACCTCATCATTTTTTCTGCTTAAATATTATGCCACATTCTGATTAATACCAGACCAATAAAATCATCTTAGCAATCTGGTTAGAGTCTTTTGTCTACCCAGATGGCCTGCAATGTTAATGTGTGACAATTTCAACAATGAACTAGGACTGTTTTATGGAACCAACATTTGTTCCACTGCTTTTTCTTCTTAGGCTCAGAATTTTGACACAGATGGTACAAATTACTCAAAAAACAGAAATGTTCATTTAGAAGGCTTAAATATGTGGTTTTACTCAGGCCATCCGAATCTTTTACATTTACAATTCAGTAAATTTACTAACAACCCTGCTGTAATTAAGGTCTATAAAAATCTTCCCTCCTTTCCCACTTGCTTTTCCCCTTACATATCTACAGCATTTCATTATCCATCCAATTTATTAATATTTATTCCAGATCTGAAATGTTTTTAATTTTGGAGGATTTACACTGTTCAATCTTGCATCCGATTCTTCATACCTTTCTAATTACAGGAAAGGAGGGGAAAAACCATTTAATCTGTAACCACATCTTAACCCCCCCAAAACCTACACTTTTCTAGATCTTAAAGGAGTAGAAAAAGAAAAGACAGAACTATGTCATCAGCTTCTGGCCAAACAGCACAGCATTTTCAGTGAAGCAGAAGATTTTTTAATCCTGACTTTCCATACAGATACTCGGGAAAGAATAAGGTATCTCTGAGAAATTACAACAGGGAGAAGAAAATGGGATTCTTATAAAGTGTTTCTGAGTGAAAGGGAGAGAGGAAGAAGAAACCCCAGACTAGAGACAGACGCACTTACAGTTTGACCAAGCCTATAAAGGCAAGAGGTTATTGTGTAAAACTGCCAGAAGAGAAGAGAGTTAACATAGAGCAACTGCTCTGGAGCCTTTGCTGCTACCCCAGGGAGAAGAGAGCTGGCACCGGCTTTCCTCCGCCTGTCCAGGCAGGGGCACGTTCTGCAGCTCCAGAGCAGCTGACAGTGCCAAGGCACCACCTCCAAGAGTGCCAGACAAGCTTCCTGCCATACGCCCAGTGTCCCCCAGACCTGCAAACCATCACGGGGGGCTCTCCGAAATGATCTGGTCACACACAGCAGCAAAGAGGAGCACGAGAAAGGCAGAGACCCTGCCCTGCTCCAACCCAGACACGCATCAGCCCCAACTTGCTGCAGCCCAGCAGGGACTGTGGTCTGCAACAGCCCACCTGCTTCCAGAAAGCCTTTGAGTTTATAGGAGAGACTGTGCTGAAATCATCCATCTGGGTACACAACACCCCACAGCAGGGTTTGCTTTCAGGACATCCTTCCCAAGTGTATCGTGACACCAGGCATGGCCCCAGAAACCTCATGCCATTTCACAGCACTGCAATTGCTAACATTTATTTCAGTGCCTTCAGCCAATTTACCTGAGCACAGCCTTTCTTTGACACTTGCTGCACCAGTGTGTGGTTTCAGCATCACTCTGATGGTCCGGTTTCTCTCTGACAAGGTCTCTGTGATGGTTTGGTTTTATTATTTAAACAAATAATTTAAACATTAAAATCAAATTTAAAAACTGACATAAAACCCCCGACTGTCCTTTTCAGTCCTTGCAGAAAGTACAGTATACGCCTAATGCTCCAATTCATTATGATATTCTATTAGATCTGCCAACAGAAAGTGCATTTTGAGTTTCTAAATGTTGTTTCCATTAGAATCAATCACTCCACGCAATTAAGCCAATAGGCTCTCACCATTTCTGCTGTTATGAGCTAAACCATCCTAAATATATTGACAGCTGTCTCCTAGAAAATGACACAGATTAGGTGGAGGGGGCATAAGCCTAAATGTCACCAGTGGGAGGACAACAGTTATTCTTTCAGAAATCTAACTAATTTTCATACCCCATAAGGCATTCAAGTAGACTTTCTTTGCATTGGCAGCATGCAGGAATCGATGTTTTGCATATTACAATCAATAACATGCTTAAATGTTTAAGTTTTGCATTCTTTAGCGATAAACATTGATATATTACAAACTATGTAAAACTGTTCATTGGACTTTTTGTTTGCAGCATGTACTGTATCATTCAGCAAATAAGTGAGCTAAATATTGTTTGTTACAAAACAGATGTCACATGAAATTATGCCATATGTGCTATTAAACATTTTCCTTTTTTTTTTTTTTTACAGTGAAAACCAAGATTTAGTTTCAGAAGTGAGTGTATTTGGCTTTTCAAGGATGTGAAGCATGAAAACAACATCTCTACAATATTTTTAAACCTGCTGTGCATCTTGTAATCCAGTATCGTAGGTGGAATCTGAGTGTTTTAAATGTAGATACATTAAAAATAATGAAATATGCTAAATGTATGGCTGCATTACTACTTCTCCACAGGTTCTACTGATTTATCAGAGAGGAGAATAAGAATTTTCTACCATTTTGCTCTGCCTCTTAAATGCTAGGACTTTTATCACATCAGTGCCTTTAAATACAGATACTGTAACTTGAAAATTAATATACGGTTTTTCAACCACCTAAAAAAAAAAGGTCCAGCTAATGGATGTATAAAATTTTCTGCAAATATTTGATATTGGAATCTGAGAATAGTAGGAGTATAGCATTTATGGAGGTGAAGACCTGTTTCAGAGCAAAACACAAACGCAGCAACTCTGCACCAGGAAAAGGAACGCGTTCCAACATTCGACTTTAATTGTTTTGACAAAATCATATATGTGAAAGCAGAGCAATCTATATCTCTAGACTTTGAAAGTGCGAACTCCACAACAGAGTGAGCAGAATGCAGGAAACATGTTGCTAAGAGCCATACAGTAAAACAAAATCTGGTTGCCACAAGAAGAGTGACATTGGCATCAGAGGCAAAGACACTTCCACCCACAAATGGAAACACAGCACACTGGGAAAGCAGGAGAAGAGGAGCAGATGCAGCAGCACAAGGAAGAAACTCAAAGTAAAGATCTTCAGACTCCATATGTAGTTTTCTTTCTCTTATTCATCAAAAGGAAGAAGACAGGGTAAACAAAAAGGGAGATAAAGACAAGAAGGTGAAGAAAATATTTCCTTCTTCTTTTTCCCCCCCGAAGGCAAAATACTTGCTTACATTTCTAAACATACTATCTTTGTGAGGCTTCTCTGTAATACAAATAACTAATTGCTTGCCAGCGAGCAGTAAAATTGAGAAGAAGAGTCCTTGATCTCCCAGTTTGGTGGAGATTCCTGAGGCTTCCAGTCGGTAAAAAAAAAACCGTGCAAATAAACTTTAACACTTCAGTGGACAGAGTCCCTTCCTTAACACTGCAAGCTTCCCTGTGAAGCCAGACAAACTAATCTTAGATCCCAAGACACCACACCAGGCCTGGTGTAGCTGCCTTCTGCAGGTCACAGCACCCACTGTAGCGTATCAAATGCCCTTCCCGATTTCTCCTATTTTCTGAAGGGTGGTGTCACTGCCTGCACATCCCATTGGACACTTTGCAGGTTCACTTAGGCTGTTTGTGCAAGAATGGCAGATGTGGCCACCAGGAAGGATCACTGCTGTGCCTCATTCACACCACCGCACACATGGGAGGCAGACAAATACCAGTTTATTGACTCACCCAATTTTCCCACGAAGAGCAGCTTTTCCAGCACAGTGATGCAGCAAAACTCCAGCGCCTCCAACAAACCAGTCCCACCAGCTCTGCCTTGGGTTAGTGTCAGCAGGATGAGCCCTCGCTGTTTTGTGCCCACCCTGCAGGTCCAGACAGAGCCCTGGCTGGCAGGGAGAGGGTCCCAGAGGCCCCTGACACCGCAGCGATGGGCACCCAGAGCCAAGGTGTCCCCCTCAAATCTGGTGTCACAATGCCTAACACCATCCTCAAACTGCTGTTTTTCCACAACTCCTGAACCAACATGCCCTGGCTAAATCTAAATGGGGCTTTTGTGGATAGAACAAAACATAGTAGAAGCAGGTCAAGCATTTCCCCAGGTTAAAACACAACCATTGAGGAAGCTGATGGCGAGCAGTCAGGAACAGTTATTCTGCCATACCTTCCTTTGTGGCAAATCCTTAGTTCATGCAAGATGTTCAGCCTAGAAAACATACACAACTTCTTAAAAAAATAAAAAAATAATCAAACAGCTTTTTTTCCTGAAAATACAGTACTTTTTACCCCTACTTCTAGAGAAGGGCAGGATTATTTTTAAATTATGTAGTTAGGTGCCAGTGTTTGGGGTGATAGAGTCTTTACAAATGCCAAAGATCTGAGAGTGGGAAAGATTACAGGTAACCCTACAACCCCTGGCTGAATGCAAACAGAGTTGTAAAAGCTGCCTCTTCTCCCTGCCTCCATGTTGCACCTTATGCAGCAAAGTGCTTTGCACATGATAAAAATAGCTAGGTCTTTCAAAAATCTTAGAAGAAAGGTACTTGAATGTTTTTCTTTAAACGTTGTATTTTCTTAAAGGCAACATAATGAGGTCAACTGAAACTGGATTCAAGCTGATAAACTGTGTTTAGGAGAAACTAGAGGTTGAGCGAGGGGGTTTTAGCAGAAGAAAACAAAGAGAATGATTGCAAAAGTCAGATCTCAAAATGTTAATCAGATTCAGAAACATAAAACATGACAATTTAATGGTGTTTGGTTAAAACCAGAAAATTTTAAAGTTCTAAGTATCTTACATTGAATTCTAATACTTTTTTAATTATTAGATATAAAATGCTTACAATTTTCAGTGAAAATTAGACTTGGTAATTTATATTTCTTGTTTATACAGTACAATTTGCTGATGAAAAAAATGTGCTAAACTTATTGATTCATGACCATAATTGTTTAATTATTTATCATTGCAGAATTATATTAGCATTTATAATAATGCAGATGTGCACAAAGGCTAAGAAGTCATATACAGCTTTTGTTTTGTGTTTGCTATGCTGAAATTAGGTTGATCCAGGTTGTGTGTGCACACTGCATATTGCAAGTGTTGCAACTCGGTGTCTCTTGGTTTTACTGGAGTTAGAGGGGGTCTAACCAATAGCCGCAATAATGAAAACGCTCCGATAGCTAATAAAGAATATAAACCCAAAGCTAACAGCACTGCAAACGAAGCCTCTCCTCAGATTGATTCTTCTGTTATCATGATGCACATTAAATTCAGTGCAACACACGCACAGCTGTTTGCTCCCTACCACCCACAGCAGAGGAATAGCTCGTGTGCCTTTGGCACAAGGGAAGCCAACCAAGAGCTGCACACCACAAAAATTACAACCAGCTAAACCAGCCAAAAATCTTCTGCGTGAGGCCAGTTAAAGAAGAACATAAGAACCCTTGATATGAGAGGGACACATTCCTTTAATTTTCATCTTTATTTTAAGGGATCATAAACACTGGAAGAAAATGACAGATGCCTCACTTCAGTCTCTCCTCCCCTCTGTGTGCTGAATCTATTCCCTCAAGGAACTCCAGTAAGACTGACATACATCCCTTTCTCAAGAGCTGCTAAAATAGCTTTGCCATGGGCATCACAAGAAATTTGTAACACCGAGTGTGCCTTTCTGGACTCATCCTTTTGACATATTGATAGCCAAGGTTCCCATTGCCTCTCCCCTCTGCGCTCTTTTCACCTAACACTATTTACTGGTGCTACCTTTTCATAATTAAGAGTCCGTATCAAAGCAGTTGTAACACCATTTAAGCAGCTTTTCTGAGGAATCAAATCTAAATGAAAAGGCAAAGTATAAAAATGCCCCATCTTCTGCTGTGCCTAACTGATTTGCTCTGCGTTTTATCCTCAGGGAGGTGCTGATTCCAAAAGCCAGGGAAGAAGGACCATTCAGAAAAGCAGCATCACACAACCAGAGAGGAGAGCTGCTTGTGCACCGTACATTTACGTGTGGTGACTGTCTCTAAAAGCGGCTCCCCAGCCATGCTCTGGCCGTGTCAGCTGGACTGTTTGTCACAAATTCACAGAGTGAGTATTTAACCTCCTGACTTCTGCATCACAGCACAGGCCAGGTATTTGTTTCTTTTGTTGGATTAATATTGGTGACAGAATAATACACTCATTAATGGTGATAATGATTACACAGTGAGGTAGAACAGTAATTCTTCCAGTGTACCGTACAGAGGAGTCAGTGTCATTAATTAATAAAATTTATTAAAGAGCAGAAGACAATCAAAGAAAACACACTTTTTAAGTGTGGTTAAGCCCCTTCTCAGATGCTGACGATTGGCTCAGTAACTTTAAAACTTTCAACCTTATGGTAAAGCTGCATGTGCCACACAGAGGGACAAGTGACAGGAGAGCACACCCTGGCTCAGAGCGCCCTTTCCCCCTCTGCCAGCAGGAACAGAAGCCCCCAGTGAGGCTTCAAGGGACTCCAGAGCAGGAAAAAAGTGGAGGAACTAGACAGCAGGATGAACTGTGCCCCACACTGAACACATGCTAACTGCCGTTCTGGACTGTGAACAACAACAGACCCACCACCTATTTATCCATATACTGGAAAAATCCCTCCATTTCCCAGCTTGCTCTGTCATTATGTAATGTAAGAGAAAAATTCCTCTGAGACTGCTTCGGCAAGGTCCTAACCACACCTTCAAGAAGCTTGAGTAAGGACTTCTCCTGAGAAGGAAGATCTCAAACATTTTACAGTTATTAAAACCTGAATCCTCCTAAACATCTGTGTGGGATGGCCATTTAACAAATCATTTACCCAAACTGCACAGCACAACATGCAGATTTTGGTTTTCCCGAATTTAAAAAATAAAACCAAACAACAACAACCCACAACAAAATAAAACAAACAACTACGGCAAGGTACAGATTAGAATCCAAGTTCCCAGTCTCAGAGCTATCTTAGGCAGCAGTGCCTGAATTTCTTTAAGTGATTGTATTCCTTCCTACACAACTGTCATGTCAGATTTTAATTCTCCTTACCAGCACACTGCCATTAGCTATCTGGGGGATTTGTTGCCTTTGTCAAGCAAGGAAATACCAGTCCTCAACTGTGCATTCAATACTCAGTTTTATGGGTAAAAACGTGGCAAGGAACAGTAAGATTGCTATAGGGGCTGCAAGACTGAGTCCCTTGAATTCCCACACAGTGTTTTTGATCTTCAGTTCCACCATTATGAGATAGTAATTGCTCAGTGCTATGCAGATATAGATGCTTAAGAGATTAGGAAATGCCTGGATACCACAGACACCACAACAGGGGACTCCAGGCATGTCATAGCAGCTAACTGGGAGAAGGTGTAACACCTTACTTTTCTCTTCCTGTTTTGTTCAAATATAAATGTCTTTTGGGAAATGATGGTGAATCAAGATCTATCTTTTCAGGTAGTGTTGAATCTACAATAAGCCAAAATAGTCAGCCCCCACTTCAGTTTAAAGTGGCTTTTTAGATGCCAAGGCCTATCTGTAGATCAGACGTCCAAATGGAAGCCTACCAACCAACCAAAACCCTTCACATAAAGGAAGTGCTTTCAACTCCTAAGTTATGACCCAGAATTCAGTCTTCCTCGTTATTTCCAAGACCCTAACACTAAGACTCAGCTGTTGCAATTCTTACTAAAAGATGTGTTAAGTCACTACACTTACACAAGCCTGTAGTAACTCGGTAGTCTAAATTCTCTTTTTCACCAGCACCAATCTGGAGCAACTGCACCTGCAGTGAAGCAGCATAACTTAGTGCAAATTGTCCCATGTCCTTAAAACCACTGCCCCTGAAGTCAGAGTCCTGCAGAAGCTAACCCAAGAAAAAACTACTTTAACATGCTTAATGAAGAAATGAGGTGGAATTGAAATTAATTTTCACAGCAATCAGTGCAATGCTTCAATATTTCCTTGGAAAGCCTGGCTCCTCTCCTCCCAGGTTGCCCCCATCCCACCGCATTTTCATCAATTTAGAACTTAAATCAGCAAAACAACTGTGTGACTTTCAAAAATGGCTGAAATGTGTAAGCATGAAAATACATTTTGTGTGGCTGTGTGCAACCATGAAACATTATTTTAATGAAGAGATTGAAGTTGTATCTCCTCTGTTACTTGTCTGGGTTTGTTGTCACCACTGCTGCACCCCCACAACTTTATAATGGCTAACAAGAAAGCACGACTGGAGTACAATGGATGGGATTTGTCCTTCATTAGAATTATTGTTTTTCATCACACTTTATTTTCAGTATTTTTTCCTTTAAAATAACTCTTTGAACCAAAGCCTACATTCCTCTCTTGTTCCCACACTATCCTTCTATTGCCAGTCCTCAGGATTCACACATATTGCTATATTTGGTGTTATTCCTAAAGCTCTTCATAATTACATCACAATTAATTCCTTAAATTTGAAAGTGTTTTGAGCTCTCCTAATTGTAGAGACAACTTCAAGAATTTTGCCAAAATAATCTAATGGCCTCCAAATGAAAAGGCAATGAACAAAAATCCCTTAAAAAAAACCCTCTTCATAAGCCAACATCATGTTTGTGGGGAGCCTGACTCACAGCTGTGAATGCTGTGGTTTAGTAACAAAGTGCTCGTCGCAAAGATCCTGTAAACTTCATACAACTTCTTAAGCTCAGGGAGGTAAATGCTCCGACCTAAGGACAGGCAAGAAAAGTGCTAAACTCCCAGATCTTCCAGTCCCCACACAGATGCCTTGGTCACAGATACGAAGGTCGCAGACTGGCTTCTGATCTCTAACATCCCATTCCATGAGCTTTCTATGGATCCTGCAGCTGGAACCCACCATCGGCTGGTCCCTCTTCCTGCTCCTTCAGTCTCCAAACCAGGAGGTCAAGGCCATGTTCACACAGCCCATGAGCCTTCATGCAGTGCTGAATACACTGCACTCTCAAATAATAACAATTCAGCAGGGTTTGCAATCCCCCTTCTGTCCTTCTCCACCGTGACACAAAGGACTCTTCTCTAGTGGCACCAGAACAAAACGATGTGTCCAGGCAGAGATACCAACATCAGCTCCGAAGGAAACACCACCTGCCTAGCACAAAGCACACAGGGGTACACAAAGGAACCCCTGATATACCTGAAAATGAACAGGAGGTAGAGAATTAGTCCTCTCCAGAGCACAGACTATGCCCTGTTTCTTCAGTCAGTTCACAAGTGCCTCCTGAACCTAAAGAGTTCAGAAAGGCCTGTGGTTTCACGAAGTCAAATTTCACTCACCTGGTAAAAATAATCAAGGTAAATAAATTAAACTCTCTTTCCCCCTCACGTCAAGGGCACTAAACATTCAGAAAACCTCTCCAGAACTGAGCAAGCAGAGGCTGGGCCACCTACTCAGGACTGGTCATTTACAGAGTCCCATCTGGGGAGTCCTGTCCTGTAAGCCACTGCCAGGTCACCTTCTACATCAAGCCAATTTCAGAGGCTGCACAGCACTGAACAGACTCGCTAGCTTTTCCCCTGATCCCAGAGGGTACAACTCCCACTGTAACATAAGAGTTAGCACAATATTCTAATCATCACCCAGACCCCAATGAGTGTTGAAACTGAAGAGATGGGGGAAAAAAAGAACCTTTTAGGAGATAAGCGTAGTTTTGTCTGTGCATAATAAGGGTAAAACATGAGATATCTTAATCTTTATCCCATATTCATACATTTATAGCCAAAAAAGCAAGGAACAATATCACAAATGTTCCAAGAATACTATGCCAGCACTTATCTGGTGACACTTGAGATGAAGAAGATAATTGAAAGGATGATTGCATTGGGCTTGTTGTACTCCATTGATAAGAAAGGTTTTAGAGAGCCCATTCAGTATGCTCAGCCATGATACAAGATGCCAGGAGAAAACACAGTACTGCAGCAGTGACAGCACCTCGGATCTACGAAACATTAAAATGAAAGATAAAGCAGGCTCTGAAAGAAGCGATGCTGGGCACAGTTTGCTCGATGACAAATATTTGGACAAAAGTCTAGCCATCAGAATACCTCTTAATCGCTGCCCACTGACTGTCACCCCACGTTCCCATGCAAAAACCTCCCCATAAAGTAGAAGCCTTAGCTGTCTCTCCCCTTGGTAAAGGCCAGTAAGGAAAACACCAAGGCCCAAATCCTGTATGGCTGTGCTCTCAGCGTCTGCCGGCAGGGCTGATGTGAGGTCCACACCCAGGTAAAACACGAGGTGATCGCTTGTTTTGCTGTTCTATTTATTAAACATCTCTTCCTTGATTATAACTAAGCACCAAGTTTTTGCAATACTAGCAAAATCTGTAACGGTTTCTATAACTCTCATGATATTCTAAGCTAACTTCAGAGGCAGAGCAATTTACCAGAACTGCAGCTTAAACAAGTTTGAATTTCATTTGCTATATATATGAAGAGAATGCTCTTACTGAAAAAAGAAATGCATGAGCGCACATTAAAGCAGAGCTTTGATTCTGAACTCTTTATCCTGAACTCCGAACAATGGATACTTATGAATCATTTGTGCTGCATACTGAAGCCTTTTGAACTGGTAACAAGAGAAATCAGTTCTGCTAATGCATCTCTCATCCCAGATCTCTCACTCATCCAGATTTTAAATCTGAAACTTAGAAGAATAAAACCGTCTTTTTGGAAGGACCAAGAGTATTTTGGAAAACAGACTGGTCAGAGGGGAGGGGAATTTCTGGATGGGGCAATAAGGAGATTGCGTGCAGGTTCTGATTTTCAAGACCAGATGTTTAAAATAAATATCTGATGAAGGTGGGGAAGAGGCACATTACAAAATGGTTTGTACTGCCTGTATTTGGGACCTGGTGGGGCAATATTGTCACTTTATGATGTAAAGCAAAAACAGATCATGGGGGTCCTAATGATTAGGATGACATTAAGTAAAGTTTTGGATGTGGATAAAACACTGGATTAAAATTTAGGAACCTATCCTCTATACTGGCATAAATTTGGTCCCAGACTTTACTAGTACTATAAAGTCTTCCTATATATAAGCCATCTTTAGTCCTTTCTTACAGCTAACAGAAAATGCTCCTAGTTATGAAGGCAAAGACTTTTAGTTATGAATTTTATACAAGTTTGATGTAACAAGTTCCATGTTTGAGGATGTGTTTCACAAAAGAGATCAAATTCAGATGGAAAGAACTAAAAGTGCAGTCTGCAATGATGCATGGACAGATGTGTTCCTCCAACTCCAGGCTTTTGAGAACTTTTAAACAGTAGAGACAGTGTGCAAAAAGCTACTGAAACTTCTATGAGATAAATTGCACAATACCAACCTGATTAAATTTCAAATGCTATCAACTTTTGCTCAGAGTCTATGAGAGAGAACAGACCTGAATTGAGAGTGCAGCCACTGAAAGTGCTTTCGAGGCAGGTCCAGACGTGTGATAAATGAATGTCCACATTGAAAGATCAAACCAAGTGCACAATCAGAACTCTGTATTTCAGTGCAAAATTCACCCTTAATATTTAGCAGTGATGACCTCCAGATGATAAAATGCCTGCAGTGTCCCAAGTGCACATGCCTGTACAATGGAGAGGCTGGCATTAGCACACTGCTAAATCAGAGCTTGCAGGTAAGTGCTGCACTAGTTAGATGCCTATGCAAGATACACAGAGGTAAAACCAGTCCTGTACGAATAACGCAACAGCTTTTGTCCCCTCTCCCTGCCATGCAGCCACAGCTCAGCAGTAAAGCACATCTACTCTGACAGTTCCCCGGGTCCCTGTTACACAAGGACTCAGCTGCCAGGATTTGGCAGCTCAGAAAGGGCAGAGGGTGGCAGAAGAGACCCCATGGCAGCCCTGGGAAAGGCTCAGTACTGCCTTGGAATACTCGGGCATAGGGAACAGCAGGGCCTTGCTGCTCCATCACCCCATGTGTCCCTCCTCAGCAGTGACCACTGTCAGGTATCACCACTGCCCATACTGAAGTGCAAGTGAGTTTTTGCCATGGCCTTTTTCCCCATAGGGATGATTTGTGGGCAGGTTTAAGGCATTTAATAAATGACTTAATTCTCAACTTTTTGGATTCACCTGTAACCCCCAATGTTTCACCAAATGTTATTCTTACCCTCTTTCTAATTGTACACACAAGATTAGACAGTGGTAGCATTTCCTAAGCTCATGCCATAAATACTCTCTCATACGCCAAACTGAAAGCTCTCTCTCTCATGTTTAGTGACCCTCAAATCACACTTCTTTCAGATCACCCAACTGTTACAGTAACAGCAAAAGCAACAGGATGCAAACAGCAGAATTCGGTGCACATGCACATTTTAAGCTATATTCACAAAAAGGCACAATCTCCCCTCTCAAATGCAGCCAGCTCTGGGGTAAAATGAATTCTGATTTGGGAAGCAACTTAACTTCCCTACAATTCTGGAGAACAGACAAGTTTTGCACAAGGCAGCTCATCTAAAACAAACACCGGAGTAACAGGAATGTCTTCCTGCAGAAAGAGCAAGCCTGGAAGCCACCCCACATGCTAAACAGTACAGCACACTGATTGTTGTCTTTGTAAAAATGGCCAAAAGAAACTGAAAAAGGCGAATCTGTATTTTCCAGGAAGCTAAGAGTAACTCTTTGGTTATCCAAATGTTTCGCTATATATGGGACAAGAGCAACAGCAAAGGAAGCAGAGAACAAACCCCCAACGCAGTGGTGCAAGTTCTCATTTTCAATGCTAGAGCTGCTTTATATGCTGAGCTCCCATCCTTCAAGAGCAGGTCAGTGTTTTAATGTGGATTGGGCACATAAATGCAGATCAATTTATGCATTAAAAAAAATCATCTACATGTGCATTTATTTCAATTTCATTTTAGTGAATCAGGTCCTGATTCAATGCTAACTGAAAACCCTTGAAATAACTGCGAGCTTGCTCATAGCCAATTCTGTGTCACCACTATGAAATTAGTAGTGAAATTAAATGGCTCAACAGTGCTAAGACATTCCCCAACTACTCCAGCAAGCAGTCGCTCACCTCTAAGGTTAACAGGATAAAGGCTGGATAAAGAAACTACTCATTATACCAGCTCTACAAAGAAGCAATTATGAGACTTTATAAAGTGGTTTCAAATATATTTTGCAAACTAGGACTCAGACAAATATTAGTGGCAGCAAATTACAGTACTTAGCAGAATTATCACCAGAAAAGAGACTCTTTTAATCTATAAAAAATATCAACAAAAGATGTAAATATGGACTCCTCGATGGGTGGTATATCTTGAAGAAAATATACATCTAATCTCACAGTGTGTTACCTCCAGTACCTGGAGAGAAGGTTAACAATTCAGAGCTGTTTCCTACAGCTATAGAATATATTTTGATGTAGATTTGTAGATATCACAGACTTGAAATCTATTGTATAATCACAGGGCAAGTGCAAGGAACCTGGGGACATACTTCTCCACAGTAAAGTGCTGGAACACTGGCTTTCATTTTAATCAATGTTATTCCCTGTTTTTAACAAATTATGTTTCATTCTGTGGCCTTTTGGTTCTGTTTTTCTCTGCATAAACAGCAACAGCGTTTTCACCACCACATGTACAATTTGCAGCTGTATCCTGGCATCACACATGTGTTTATCTCCACGTGCAACGGGCGGCTGGGAGTAAACAGAGTCGCCCTCACAGAACCTCGAGCACCAGATTATGGTCTCCAGAGCAGTCACACCTGAGTACCAACAGATCTAGCTGCTCTGGGTTAAACTGCACATGCTGGCAGGAAAACTGTTGGCAGTCCTGGGATTCACAACCCCTTGCATTCCATTCAAGTCAATATGAGTGGTGGGAACCAATAACTTGGGATGTCAAGCAATTACTGCAGGTTAATGTCAGAGTAACGCAGAGAAGGATTTGCCTCTCCTGTCACACACACCTCCTGTTTAAATATGCTGAATGTCAAGCTGCAATTCAAATCAAAGATCCCTCCAGCTTTGGCCCCTCTTTGCTCAAATCATGAAGCTCTCTGGTGGAGGCCAGCGATTGTCCAACATGACCAACTACTGTCACAGGCAGAAAATGCTTCTGTGGCTCCCTGACATTTCTTTCTCTGAAATTTTCAATCTCTTCTTCGCTAAAGGAAGAATATGCACAGTTTTAAATACCTTCCATTAGAATCATATACAAAAAGCTTTTTGGATGATACTCCAGCAGATCTGGGAAGTGGTCCTGATCACACACTCCAGCAGGCAAAGGAGACAATCTCCAGGGCAGTGGCAATCACTGCATTCACTTTCTTCCCACGAGGAACCAACCTCAATCCCACTCCCAACCACATTTACCTGCAAGCACGTGGTAGCTGCCATCACTAAGCATCTGAAACACTCAGCATTAACTAAACACATCTGGGGAGGGAGTTTCCATGGGCTCTTTAACCCTTCCTTGCTTTACTGACATTAATTCGTGTTTGGCAAGCTCCAAAACATTCAGAGGTCAGGTTTTAGCTTAATTAAGAGACCACAAAAATCCAGACAGTCATCCTAACCTTCTGAGCACTCAGAGTGTGGGAAAGTAAAGTAAGAAAATCACGTGCCAGCAATTTCACTGAAGATTTCTCATATTTGCTGGTTTGGACAAGCCTTGAAAATACCAGAATCTTTTCTCTCTCTCACACTGAACTTGAGCAGGACAGAAACCCCCACCAAAAACTCAACACAAAACACCTGAGCTCTGATGCCTTACCACTTACAGCTGCTTAATTTTCCAGTATAACAGAGTTATTTTTCAGACCCCCCTTAGAAAAACCCCTTCTACCTATATTCTGTCACATATTCTGTCTATTTTTTTTCCCAAATCCCCTTTATTTTTAAAGCCCATCTTCCAAAATTTGGAAAAAAACCATCTTCCCTCATGTTCCCCAGGTGGGTATAATTCACCCCTTACTTCTCCACATTTGCTATCTGACTCCTGGATGAAACAGCAGAGAGCTGCAGTGTCAGCAGTTCCTAAAAAGAACATCCCTTTCCCTTACTGTTTGGATAATGGTTGCTCCACGAGATCAATTAAAAGAAGAAAATGAAAACAGGAATTGATACCCAAGCCTAGGCCCTTGCCCAAGCTGAGGGCACCAACAATTGCAGAGATAATTTAGTGGTGCTCTTCTGCCCTCATTTTGTCCATGTTTATTTATGCATCTTTCCGTTATAAGCATCATGCATTAAAGTCAATAGCCCACCACTGCTTATCAGAAAACAAGTGGAGCCAGACCTGGACTTCTGTAAATAAGATTTACTCTATTGGCTAAATAATGACATCTAAACTAGTCTGATTTAACTGACTATGGCAGTTCTTAGAGCAAAATTTAATTACAGTTTGTACTTATTACAGTTCCTTTGTGTGCCTCTTACTTCCCAGCAATTTTGAAATATAGACTTAAGTCTGCTGTACAATACATCTCCATACCTATAGTGACATGTGCTAACAGATGGCACCACGAGCACGGAGCAGCAGATCAGCAGGAGTTGTCAGTTTTGGTGGCCACGTTTTCCCTTAAGTTATCTCAGCCCAACACAAAATGGCATGAAATAATCACTGCCCATTTCCCGCAGGCTGGGAAGAGCATGACTCAGCAGCGGCGCTTTTTATAACATCCAAACACTTAACTTTCTAGAAATGCTTTTATATTTATGGACTGCATTCGTTATGGAAGCCTGCTAAGTAACGGAGGCGCTGGGATGATGCTGCTGCTCAACCATAAATGCAGCAAGAGCACCAGCACCTCAGATCCTTGGGTGGGGTGGGCACTGCTGAGGAGGAGACGAGTGATGGGTGTTTGTCGGATAATATTGCTCTATAAAATTATATTAGATGTGCATTAGGGGCTGTAACAGAAGACAGTAAGAGTAAAGGGTACACATAATCAGGAAGAGAAGCATATGAGGGGGCACTGGGAAATGCTCACACAGTTCTCCCTTCCCATTGCTGTGCACCACGGGGAGCCAACAGCAACCCTCCCCACTGGCTCCCATCACCAGCCATGGGGCACAAAACTGGGGAGGAGCCGCAAGTCCTGCTGTCACATCTCACATTCAGGTTTCACATGCACTTCACCGCATTCAGAGGAAATTCAGGACTAGCCCAAGGTGGGTTTCAACACCACTGTTTAGAAAAACCACCGTACTGAAGATACAGGCACATATACTTAACACAATTTAAAGATGGGATGCCCTAAACCTCACCTTTTTCCCCATGTTCTCCAACTTCAGAACCCTTTAGGACCTACCCTACCTGTGCTATCATCCTGTGATTACATATCCTGAATTCACTCTCCAAACACATTTATGGCACAGCTTTACAATACCTGTAAACAGTCTCAGAGCTGGGAGCGATGGGGCTGCTGCCACCTCACCAGAGCCGGGAGTAACAACCCCAACACCTGCCCAATTTGAAGTCTGGGTTGATTGAAGAGCATCATGGGAAATGTAGTCCTTGGCTCCTCCTCTTTTTCTTCCCCCTCCCTGCGCCCAGCACACACATTCTTCTGGGATCCTTGGACCAGGGGTGTTAGATTGATGGAGTCCAGGCTCAGCTGGTGCATCCATCCCCAGAAAGAAACTTGTTTCTTCACAACCTTTAAGGACATTACTGTCTCCTGCCATTTTGGACCTTCACCTGGGGAAAACTTCCACAGAGGCTGAATTTAGCTACAGTTAAATGCCATGGTAGTTTTTTCTGGTGCCTTCTGTTTTAGCTTTATGACTGCCCAACTGCTACATATTTTTTTTAGAGCAGCCATTGTTCTTCCATTGATGTCTACCTGAAACGTCTCAAAGGAACATTCTCCAAGCCCTTTGTGAAGGAGAATCCATATTTTTTAAAATGATTGGTCGAACATTCTCAGTTTGTGTGTTTGCATATAGAGAACCACTCATATGCAGCTCTAAATATGACTATGTGGACTAGAGACATTTCAGAGGATAGGATGTTACTAGGCAGATAAGAATTTCAGATGCAAACTTGAAAGTATAATTGGCATGTGAACAGGTAGCAGGAAACCGTGTGGAATGTATTTTCTGAAGTTCTACAGTTTCACCATTTCTCTGCAGTGGAAATGCATCAGCACACAATTTTTACCATCAAAGCCCACGATGTCGTAACCTACTGCAGAATTGTGGCCTTAGGGTTCAGTAAATTACTGTAAAATAATTTTAAATGTTTGCTGTTTTCTTTCAAAATGAAAAATACAGAATGAAAGCCTCAAACAACATCACACAGAAATAGCTGGTTTGGTTATATTATTGCATGAGTGTGGAAATGCTTTTAAAGCATTTTAAAATGGTGGCAGAGCTCGGGGGTCCCTGCCAGCTGCCCAGCCCTGGCACGGGGCACTGGGCACCTCACAGTTGAAGGGTCTATGCCTCAGGCACTCTTAAAAGAATATAAGTGTGAATTAGCTGCTCCATCCACAGCAAAATTTTTCTTTCAAGCCACAAGGCCAAGAAGAAGAAGAACAATTTTACAGAAAGATGGGTCTAGTTTTAATTACAGCAGCACTAATACAACCCCGGCAAACCCCTGCAGAATAGACACCTCTTAGCATTTGCCTCTCAGAACCACAGCAAAACACATGAAAGGTCATATACAAGATAGGATTTGACACAATAAGATTTCACTCCCATGTTAATGCACCTCAGATCAAGCCTGCAAAAGTGAAATAATAAATTTAGGAAAACAAGCAAAATGACCCTACTGGTTGGTTGGTTTTCTAGATACCATCTACATATTTTAGAAACGTACAACCTTCTAATAGAAATGAATAAACTACTCAACCATAAAGTTGCTATAGAAGATATGCTTGTTCTGATTGGAAAGGGCATCTGCTATCTGCAATATTGATAATACTTTTCAAATTTCATCTGCTTTTGTTTGCATTCTGTGTCGTCTGTTTAAACACACTGGGAATAATAATGAATCCCAGCATTATCTCCACTTTTTCAAGGCCGAACATATAACTTTATCACAAAAATAATTAAAATTCTTTGGCACTCTTGTATCTTTTCCATTAAACGTTATCAAGCAGTGACAATAAACTAACATCAGTCCAAGGCTGCCCATATGCTGCTTTTAAAAAGAATGTATTTGTCCCAGGGTGAGAGACATGAATTTTGTGTTTACAGGGTCAAACAGTTCCAAAGTTTTTTACAGTGTAAAGACTAAAAAATCTGTGCATGGACACACACATGCAAATGCACACACACAGAGCTGAAGATACTGGGTTCAGAGGGAACACCTACAAACTGGTTTGTTAAGACTTCCATTCACAGACAAATCTTAGCAGCTTAATAATCTGGAGAACTAAAGATGTAAATATTTTGCATACTTGTACAACACAGTCAATCCAATAAATGACGCTCTGAAACATTCTTGGATGTCATATGCAGTTAATCTCAGATGTAGCAGTGATGTTTTCCTGAACTGAATTTCATATATAAGGCTATATATTATCTCCTACACATAGGAATAATATGGCAACTTTATTTTTAAATTACAATATTACTTCAGTCTGTTTATCATCTTTTATAAATCCAGTTTCCTTTATTATCCAATATAAGGAAAAACAAAAGATATTCTCTCTTAATGTTTCCTTGATATTGATTAATACTCATCAGTTATTTAAGAAAGAAGACACCAACAGTTCATTTTTCACACACCCCTAATTATTTGCCAACAAGAACCAATGTAGGTTTTAGAATAGGTTGCTAGAGTATCTAATGCAGATGTCTTTATGATTTTTATAATCTGTGCTAACTTCTGCTTAAAATGTAGTAAAGCCATGATGTTAATCTCATTTCAATACCACATATACAGTATTGCATAGTAATGCAGTGGCTTTTATAAGCCAGGAAACAGTACCAACTCACTAAACAGATCCATCAGGATAATTGAAGAACTCATTTCAGGAGAACTCCCATATGAAGGCAGAAATGTTAAAAGATGTTAAATTTTCTTTTTGTGTATTGTTGGCTCGCTTGATAAGCAGAAGCAAGTTTATACAGCTCTGCAGCTAGTGTAGAATGCTTAAGCAAGAAATCCATAACTTTTAATATGATGAGATTGTCCTGCTAGGAGAGATGGATTTTTTCCAATATCACTGCTAACAAACAAGTAGAGTTTCCTGTATCAGCACATTTCTGTTTCTACTCTGCAGCACACATGTGCTTCATTTAGAAACAATACATGGCTCAACATTTTTGGCATATTAAAAATGAGACAAGTACGGTAGACTAGTTGATGGACAGGTATCCTAACAGATTTCTTTGGAGAATGAGTACAAAATCTTACACAGATAGACACACTGACAAGGTTGGGAAAAAAGGGAGGGGGGAAGTGTGAAGTTATTTGTGTTAACTTCCCTTCCAAGATTTAGTGGCAATGTAACTTACTGGAGTGACTGCTGGGTGGACAGATAATGTCACGCAGTGTCTTATTACATGATTTCAAACCCCTGTGCACAATCTCACTTGCTGCATGAAACTTAAATATGTTTCAGGTAGGAGCTAAATAAAAGACATTACTTTTCATCTGCTTTTTCACTTAATGCTAATATAGTCACTTGTCAGTGAATGTAAAAGTAAAGGAGACAAGGGTTTATTTTTATACCTCACAGAACAGCAACTGGTGATTTCCCTTAGATCATTGCTTTTGTGTGTGCAGGCACTAAGCTTTTTTCTTTTAATATTTTAGACATACTCTATTTTTTATTCAAAACAGTTTTATCCCAACTCTGACATGCCGATATTGTCAGGAAAGGAAGTGTGATGTTTGAACATTACCGGGTACCTTTCCTCATTATATCTTATGAATATAGGTGGTGCATCTCATTAATCCTGGAGCTAATCACCAGGCTCACAGTATTCATTTCTTCGAAGATTTGGCTGAAGACATGACTCTGTGGTTCACTTTAGAGGATTTATAGCAGATGTGTCTCAACGAGCAGTCAGTAGGGACGTGGAGCTGAGCTGCTGCTCGGACAGGGCTGCTCAGCAGCAGCACTGCTCTGCCTGGCTGCAGGGGCCCTTCCTCGGGCAAACCTCATCCCAAATACCACACAAAGGGTTCTACACACAATAAAGGTAAAGGTGCTCTCGCTCTAGGCACTTTGTGTTTTGAATTCAGAAAAAGGCAGCATGGAGACCTATCAAATCCCCATGAGAGATGACATGAAGGTGAGGCAGACCCCAGCCTTCCTCCTGCGTCCCTCAGCCAGGTCAGTGGACCGCTCCCTTTTCTCCAGCCCTTTGAGGAATGTTGTGCAGAGTTAATCTTTGGGTTGTGACGAGCAGGCAGCAGCCACCAGAGCATCCTGGCAAGCCATCAGCGTGGCACGTGGTGGGGCTGGGCTTGCCCCGATGCCAGACCTGGCTAAGGGATGAGCAGGATGCAAGAGGAGCCGTGAGAGCGCAGACGGGAGCCTGTGCCATGCAGGCATGGGAGGGCATGGCTCTTGCAACAAGAGTATAACTGAAGGAGCCCTGCCTTGGCTGGTGCTCAGCAGAAGGTGAGAACATGCTGCAAGCTGTGGCATTGGCGACCACAGGAGCAGCAGGGAGAGAGCACTCTCCCCTGTCACTTTGCTTTCAGCCAGCGTGTAGCGTGATCTCGCAGGACAGACCTGGAGCCTTCACTCCAGTTAATTACCAGAGTGTTGCAGCTTCACTTCTTTGCTTTCTTTTTCACCTTCTTCACTTTTTCTACCTAACCTCCCTTTGGTTTTCTCAAGTACGCACGCCTACTCAATTCAATTAGCCTTGGATACAGCACCGAGGCCTCAGATACCTGTAGTCATTATCCCAAGCACTTTTCATAAGAGTATGGATATTAGTCCCAAAGTCCTGGCAAAATTCCAGCTAAGCTAATGTATTTACAGCCTAACCTCCCAAAATGTATCTCTTAGTTTAAAATAAGGGAGTTATTCTTCATTTCCTCTCCTTACTTTGCTGTGTAGAGTTTCTCATAGAGTTAAACTTATTCCCCATGGCAGAATAATGCAGGATTTTTCAGTCTTACCGCCTTGCAACATTTGGTATTTTTCTTTAAGCTGCTGCTTCTGGACTCCTGAGACTGCAAGAATCCCAGTTCCCAACCCCTCCCTTTTTTTTAAAAGCAAGCCGCTAATCCTCGTGTAAAAAAGCTTAAAGCACAAAGCTCCAAAACAACTAAAAGATGCAACTCGACATCTATTATTATCTTTAAAATATCCCGTGAATTTAAATTAATTCTCATGTTGTCTGAGTCCTGCCCCAGACACATTCCTGCAGCTGGTGATGCCAGTGGTGCCTCAGAGCCAGGGCTGAGAGAGTGCCCATCTCTGCCCTGAGCCAATCTGCCTTGTCTTGCACAATCCCATTTCTCTTCCCAGTTACACCAACAGGATCACTGGGGCTGCATGGCTACAGCTGTGGGCAGAATGCGACTCATGTTTTGTGTGAACGGCGGGCCCGGGGCCAAATCCTACCCTCCTGTGTCCTGCCAAAATTTGTCAGTGGCATAGAGGTAGTGAGGCAGTCCATACCCACACCTCTGTGTAAAAGGAACAGCCATTTTAAGATATTTTCTCAAGGTTTTGGCTTGCTCTGGAAGGATTCATTGCCCAGCCCGTGTTGCAGCAGATCCCATCCGAAGGGAGGTGCCCAGCTCCCTTAGAGGCACGAAGCTGCCACGTCCCCCGTGGTCTGCTCAGCCCACCACTCACACGGGGACATCCAGCATTTCCATAGCTGGCTGGCTGGAAGGAAACATGCATATTTTAGACTCCAGAGGAGTCAGACTTTTAACTCCTCCACACCCAGTTTGACTGGTATTCTTGATGGGGAGATAATGGGGCATTTTGGGCTTCATCATTTTCTTCTGCTCCTTGGATCTGGAGATTAAACCAGTTTAAACAACATTTCATTTCATCTGTGTCTCACTTTACTGGGGTCCTCTCGTGACAGGCTCACAAACACTATTCATTAGTTCTGTACCCCTACCCAGCTGCCCAATATTCAAAGACAATCAGCAAATTAATGATTTCACATTTTCAGGCCATTAAATTATTTATTGCTGGTGTCAATAGAAAGTTTTTAAAGGGTAAAATATTTTTGTATATTGACTGCCAATTCTACATGGATGTAATGGTACCAGGCAGTGTACCACATCATGAAATAAAAATTAAATTGTAGTTGGGCTTTTAAATCAACTCAATTAAAATAAAGAGATTCTTGGCTTGATATAGGGAAATATTTGTATTTCCAGTTCTATTTGTTAATACATTGACATATGTGCTATTTTTTAAATGTAGCACTAAGTGCACTTTCTGTCAATGCCATAGATTTTTTAATAGACTGAGAAAATGCATTTCATTTCTTCTTATTTTCCTTCAATACATCATTTGGTTCTGCTTTTTTGCCTGCATGAAATTCATTTTCTAATGGAAATATTTGTTTTGTAAATCAAATATGTATTATGCACAAAATGCAAAGCACAAATTAAATTATGTTAATGAAATGAAAGAGATATGAAATGCATATTTCATGGACAAAACATAACCTCAGCAAACAACCATTTCTTGATAAAATCTTTAAACACAATCTCATTCTGTGACAGACATATTGTTAAAGCAGATAGCACCTCATTTAAATGGTTTCCTTTAATATTAGTGCTTAGTATATAATTGTAAATAACTTTTGGGATGAAAAACCAATAATGAAATACTGTCTTTAATAGTTTGCTATTGATGTCAGCATAAAATTTGTAGTAGTTGAATATTGGAAATTGGGAGTGTGCACACATATAGTCAAAAGCTGTAAATGATTGCATATTTAAATAGAGCTGACTAAGGCAAAGATGTTATAGATATTAGTAATAGGCAGAAAATTATGCTGACCTAACATTATTTGACAAAACCCACTGTTTTAAATTATATATTGGTTACACTTAATGAATAATAGATCGTGTAGGTGTTGTTTCTCAGATCACAGTGCTGGTGACACTATATATTGGAGACTTCCTAGTCATCCTTCTGACAATAAAGCAGGTAGAGCTCACAGAGGCTGCCAAAACACAAAACTGTGCTCCTGGGTCTCCAACCTAGCCTAGTCTTCTGCAGGACAAATATTCCCAGAGCCAGGAGCAAAAGACATATTCCAGGTTAGCACTGAATAGATACGATGCAAGAAAATATCACTTGACATACAGGAGGGGATTTCATGTAGGTCTTGGGTTTGCTGTGCTCTCCTAAGTAGCAGAGTCATTACAGAGATTCCACTGATTTGTTGGATTTCACCACTGTTTTTACATCGATCAGATTCGATGGTCAGCCCATATCTGCCACATACATCTCTCCATCCTCCTCTCTGCCTTGAGCATACATGAAATCCAGAACAGACAGAACTCTTGATACATAAGCCAATTCTTTCAGACATTTTAGGGCAGTAAAGAGCATATTAAATCACCAAAGGGACATCTGTCTCTTCTTCACTATACTATTTTTATCAAAAATGCTAAGAAAGAGAAAGAACATGATGCCAAGTTAAAAGGAAAAAACCAGCACCAAAACTCAGATGATCATTAGAGAGCTGGGAGATGCCTGTAATCTAACAGGTGATAAGAAGACCAAAGCGCTGATTTGAATGTTGCTATTCTTTGCGTGAAAGCAGGAGAGCTATACATAATTAATTGGGATCTGCTTCATTTTCTGAAGGAGAACATATTTGTTTTTATATTAAGTATTACAGAAGACACTTAAGATTCAGGCACTGATACCTGATAATTGTTTATCATCTTCTTTTGCAGGAGGGAAGCAAGATTGATGAGCAAACCAGGGTATTGTTATCTGGAGGCCTTTGGCTTTTAAGTCACTGTGGTTTTAGGCCTTAGCCCAGTATCATAACTGCCCTTAGGCTGGCTGGCAACTCATTCCAGCTTTGAAGTCAAAGTATCTGCACTGATTTGTTTAGAGCTATTGCCTTTGATAGCAGTGACAACAGAGCAGCAATGGTGGAAGTCCTCTGACCCTTTTTGGAGAAGCTCAGAGACACCCACCCTGTGCTCAGGTGCAGTTAGACCCCCATGCCAGCAGTGCAGAGGATGCTGAATGGGGCCATGGCTGGGATCCAGCATCCCAAGTGATGCAGCACCCACTGCACTGTGGAACCACAGAGCACTGCTCATGGGAGCCCAGGCATGGCCACAAATGGACCAGCTAAGGGTCAGTTCAGAAGAGAACACGATAAAAGGGACGACAAAATTAATTAAAAGCACAAGCCTGACTCCCAGCTAATAAAATATAGTGATCCAAGGTTCAAATTGCCTCCCAGGAGGGGGCTGCTTTCCCAACTGCCCCACAGCTGCATAGCCCACAGCTACCAGGATTGTGCTGCCCCACTGCACTGCCTGAACTTTTCCATCCCCAAACAGCATCTCCAGGCACAAAAGTACCCCCAAATTGACAGATTGCCCTAGGCTATGCCTCTGTCCACCGGCTGTGCTCCTCCAGCATCCCTCTCTGCCAGCAGCTCAATCTCTGCTGCTGTTTGGGACATCTCTCCAAGAAGGGAGGGCTTCTGCCATCCTCTGTGTGCTGTCAGCCTTCACAGTCAAGATAACTTTCCACTTTGCTCTGAGGCATATTCAGGGTTTTTGGTGCCTTTAGTAATACTAACAACAGCCTTGATATCAAATACATAACTCTGAGATAAGCTTGGCAATACATACATATAGCAAACACAGAAAGCAACTCAACAGCACAGAGCTGTGCGACTAAAGAGGAGCTCTCCCACACAGCTCCCAATCCCTACATTAAACTATTTATTAATCATACCTGCTCTATTTCCTTTCATCACAGGCATCTCAGCACTGTGATGGATTAACAGGGACACAGGAACACAGCATCCCTTTTGAGAGTAAAACAGGTGACCAACTTCTGCACACCCTT
>JAWMRA010000020.1:6210762-6240762 GCA_035584735.1 Pseudotriccus pelzelni
TGCACAACAGTGAGATTGTTCTCTCAGCAATGAACTTTGCTAGCTGGAGTATGAGAAGACACAGAACTCACTCAGTGCTCCCCAAAATGGGGAGCTCTGATCGGTTACATGGTGTGATCTGGTACAGGAACAGGATGAAAATGCTGTTGAGGTATAAAAAGAAGAGGACAGTAAAATGTCTGAATGAGATTAACAGTACAGCCTGCCTTTGCTTCTGGCATAACAAAAAAATGCAACCAAAATAAACAGTGCAGCTGTGTGAATCTGAGCTCCTTTTGAACCAGGCCATCAAACTGTCTTTCTGCCGTAAAGTAGAAACCTTCCAAAGACTTCCAGAATCTCCAGACTTGGCAATTTCCCCAGGATAACCCAGTAAATTGCTGGGGAGAAAAAAAAAGTATCCTATGTATCATAAAATACTGGAATTTTATCCCGAACAAAGGCCAAAAACCTCTCCAAAGGGAGAATCCAAAGCCAGATCTCCAGACACTCAGAGCTGGAGGAAGGGTCTCCTCCCAGTGCGTCGAGGAATTCTCTCTGGCTGTTCACAAAGCCATTTGACTGGAGCACAGTAACACAGAGAAGGCATCCTAGGGAGGAAAATGTCTCCAAGGAGCAGCAGGATTTGGGAGCATGGCTATAATGGGGGCCACGGAGTAAAGTCTCCAGCTATTGAAGACAACTCTGTTACTGCAGAGTTGCTGGTGTGGCATTAGTAGCCATCCCAAACCAGGGGTACATCCCCATGACATAGAACCAGTTCCAAACTTCCTGGAATATGTTATTTGAGCAGCAACCACGAGACAGATACTATTCTGAGTCAATGGAATTATGGATATATAAATCAGAGTAAAATCTGATCCCTAACATATCCGTTGTGTATGTACCACCTATAGAAGAATAATGGATGCTAAATCTAAGTTGTGCTTCCTGCACTTATTTCATAGGAAATATAATTTTTTATCCATTTTATCAATTTTCTAAAATGAATCTTTCCCTTTTTCATTATCAAATTTCAATCTCATATCATTTCCAGCACCACCCCAAGCCATTCTGGAGTTCTCGTTTACATCACTAGAGATTAATATTAGGTGTTTGTAAAAGGAGGATATTAGCTTCTCCCTTATATCTGTCAAAATTAATAACTTCTCTATCACAGATAACTCCAGGTCAATATTAGATTCATAGATGTGGCCAGAAATAAAATGTATGGAAATATAATATCTCATTTATAAGAATCCAAAAAGAGAAAAAAAAAAAAAAAAAGAAAAAAAAAGGAAGTGTTTTCATTATTGAAATTTAGACTGCAACTGTTCTAAAGATCAAAAGACTTTGAGAACTGAACATATCTGCCATATGGCCTTAGCCTTTCAAATAGAAAACAAATTGGAGGTCAGCCCAGGGGAGAAGAGAGAAGTGAATTTTCTACCAACAGGGTAAAGGAAAGCATCAGGAGCCTCTCCACACTGCACTTGTGCTTCTGTCTAAACGTGGCCAGAAGAAAGGCTCCAGACGTAAATGTTTGTTCAATGATTGATGTAAATACTTGGGTGATGATTGATAACGGTTATGTCTGGCAGATGTCCACCTCCTGCACAGCTGATCCACTGTGGTACCTCCTGATGTTGTGCTGATTTAAAGGGAATAGGACGTTCAAAATGACCATATTGCAGCAAGAATATCCTGTGCTCTTGGTCCAGCAGAGACGATGTTGATTATATTTGTTAATGGACCATACTGTTGTCTCCTAAAATCTACTGATTTAAGAGCATTAGCAGACACAGAGCTCGTCTGTGGCCTGGCAGAGGTAAAGTAGATCTTGGCCATGTCCCATGGAGTGTTCCTGACTTGCAGGATTCCCTCGAACTCTGAGCATTTTCAAGAGTTGTAGCAGAGACGCCCTCAGATGTTAAACTCTGCTCTGTGCATTGGAGTTGGACTGTTCTGCTGCAGTCCCTAAACACAGACTGAGCAGGGTAACTTCCAGACTTCTGATGTGACAATAATTCTCCTAAATTTGACTGGCTTTACTGGCTGCCCACAGGTCCATCCCCCCTCACCACAGTGACCGCACCACAGGCAGGGCTCAAAGGCTGGCACGCAGAGCGCAGGCTCAGGAGAGGGAGATGAAAAGAGTGTTGCCAGTGCGAAATCTATTTTTTGTGTAGGTTTCAAGGGAGAAGGTGAGATAAATACATGCTGTGGGAATACAACAGAGGAGAAGCTGTATGAGTTATGCTTTCAGAAGTAAATAACACAGGAGCCGATGATTTAAAGGTTGTTAAATGAATTTTTCCAACTATTTTGTTCACTGTGATCAAAATTATATCACTGATGTTCTTACTAATATATCCCATTTGGTTCAATAATCTTTTGTTTGTAATTACAGGTGAAAAGGTCATTTTAAGAAAGCCTGCAATGGGCTTTAAAGAATTACGCTGCTTTCATTTTGTATTTATAAGCAATTGAGGATAGAAGGTAAAATTAACTAATGCTACTTTCTGTGAGAAAAATATTAAAACATCCTCAGTTCATATCCTCTTGCCCAAAGGAGTTTTTCCTGTTGCTCTTCTTCAGCCCCTAGCTTTTTGCACCAACTGCAGCTGGGTGGGCAGCCTGGCACCAGCCGCAACCTGCTGATGGGGCAACAGCAATTCTCCCCCTTTTCTTCCTCAGCTCCTCAAACTCTGGATGACCCACAGTAAAATGCTTTTAACAAGGCTTCGTTCCTTGCAGACCCAGTTAAAACCCTGCAAAAATAAACAAGAGCCATTCTTTGTTTTTCCTGTGGCTTTGGGATTCGTTTCAAGCATGGAAAGAAGCAGCCCTACCTTGGTGTAAGGCACTGGGAAGGGAGAGCAAAACAGCCAGCTGGAAAAGTGATGCCTTTCAGAAGAGAACTTCCAGGGAGGGACATTCATATCTCTTTGTTTTCTTCTTGTGCTACACTGAGATCACAGCAGTCCCCATGCTCAACTCCAGGCAAAGTTCTGGGCATGGGGAGGCACCAAAGGTGGTGTAAACACGGAGTGCAAACGCTCCTGAGCTCCACGAGCTGCTCTTTGTCTCCTTGTCTCCTTGATGCTGATATACTATTGTCACAAAGGGCCATGTTTCTGCAAATTTAAAGTAAATGAAACCTCTCTTCACCAGCCAGTAAATGCTGAAGTGCCAAGAGAATGCGGGGTGCTGGTGCCCAGGACCCCAGGGACAGGTACCTACCATGCAGCTGATTGCACCGGAGCAGGCGGCACCGCTCACTCCAAAGGTCCCTTTAGAGCAGGCACATTCTTCCTTGTAAGCATCACATATGCAAAAAGATACATCCTTCTAAAGGAAAGCATTCCCTGACCCAACTCACAACATTTCAGTTTGAAGTGCTGTTTGTCACCACTAAGCACTACTCTCCCCACCAAGGAGTGGTGTTTCTCCCTGGAGTTGCTCTCTGCTTTAATAGGGTGGGAATACCTGAAACAGCTACGGTGCACTAATAATTGTTATTCATGCTTGGCTCCTGGTGGAGAAACACAAAAGCTGCCTCATGAACTTTTCTACTTGAAGATGATACCAACATGTATAATATTTCAAAAGATGGGGAATATGTCTCTGTGACCTAACCTAGCTGAACTCACAAAAACAAAGACATCGCCTTCATTGGGACAAGTATGGAAACAGGACTCAGAGAAGATCAATTAATCAGCTTGTTCCCTCACATACAAACACAACCCTTAGATCTCAGTTCTGAGAGGTTTATGCACACCTCATTTTAGTTGTTTTTCTTAACATTAGAAATTAGAAAGAGAAAAAGCTTGTTGTCCCTTAAATATCAATCAGCTTCAGATGCTGGGTTAGGGTTGGGGGCCTTCAAGCCTGACTTCTGTGCTGGGAGAGAGGGTCAGAGGACTTAAAAAAAGGGAAGAGGAGAAGGAGAAAGAGGAGGAAGACTGCCTGTCTGATGTTGCACTGAGTTCAGAGCAGGGAGGGCCTTCCCATCTGAGCAAAGTACTGATGCAGAAAGACAAGCCTGAAAAGAAGGTAAGAAATGCAGTGAATTGCAAATGGCTTTTAATAGGAGTTTTGGAAAAAGTAGTTTCAACCAATTCTGCTTCCTGAGCAGCCCAAATAGGATTGGGGGCAGGTGAGAGCACACCCGTGCCTCCCTCGGGGTCTCTTTCAGGGCTGTTTACGAGACAGGCAAACAGAGGTTCAGCAACAAGTGAGTATAACCTGGCCGTGAGTACCTGGGAGATTCACAACAGAAAAATGCTTCTTGCCATCAGAACAGGGAGACTCTGAAATATCCTTCCAAGATAATTAGTTTTAAGATGCCACCTGTGCAGTTTATTGTTGAGTTTCATCTAACATTCTGGCCATACCAAGACCAGGGATTCCTTCTTATTCTGTCTTCTTCTGGAGGGGAAAAGGGGAAAAGGAAAAAAAAACCAACCAAATAATCTTCAATGGGTGAAATGTATTTTTGGTGCATTTGACGGATGTTGTTGTGCAGGGCCAGGCGGGAGCTTTAAAAAAAAATAAAAGTCTGCAAATATTCATTCACATTTTTAAATGAATTTACTGCAGCCACACTGATTTCCCCCTGGGATTTGCTTTCTGCACACTTTTGAGCAATCAAGTTTTACTGGGCAAATGTTTGCACAAGACAAATTTCAAAATTGCATGCAGAGACAGAATTTTTTGTCTTTTCATGCCAGACATGCTTGTAGGCTTCTCCAATGAGCAGGCAGAAACAATATCATGTGATTTATCTGACCCATCACAACCAACGCACATACCTTGACTAACGAAGATCAGACACCCACAGTTGTTTGTGATCAAGACACAGAGTTGTTTTTTTAATTACAAAGCTATCCATCAGTAATTTCAAATAATAAGTAAATTGGAGGGAATTGTGATCTGTCTCCAGATAGTCTGTGAGCAGAGAAAGCAGCTAAATTTGTTGAATAAATTATTCATTATGGATTATTCGCTCAGCTCTACTGCAATAGCAGTGACATTGTTTAATTTAATAGCACATTAAGGGATCTTTTTCCTTACACAAATGAGTGCATTGCTACCAGCAAGTTGACTCTTGAAGATGCAGTACTGGAAACCTGTAAGAACAGCTACCCCTGTCCAGAGCTTCAAGTAGATTTTGAGCAGAGAGGACCTTCATAACACACCGCTGACTATATTTGCCCACAGCCCCTCTGTGGAGATACAAACATGCCTGAGAGGATACGGAGCTATGCAAGTCTTGTGAAAAAAACTAGAAGCCAAGCACTTGGGTTTGTTTTCTTCACTGAGAAACTGACTGTGCTTTGAGATGGATCTGAAAATCCCAAAGCCAAAAGCACCATCTTTTATTCAGATCTCATTTGACGCTAGAGAAGCCAGTGCATTTTATCTGAGCCCTGTTCGTCTGGCAGACCCTTTTCCCCTTCCCAGCTCTGCTGCAGCTCAACACCCACAGCCTAACTCAAGAACAGTGAAAATCTGCTAAATTAAACCAACCCCTTCTGAACAGCTGCTGCAAGAGTACCAGTCCCCTTGACTTTTTGGATTGTTTTAATTCTCCATGAAGACAAACATAAAGGTTGGTGAGTATTTGTATAGCTACAAATTACAAATTACAACTACCTGTGGAGGAAACCTCCATGATGACTTTCTTTCCTCTGAGAAATCAAGAATTTCAGAGTCCCAAGGACCTACTACACAAACAGCTACAAAACATTGTGACACCCCAGCTCTGGCCATATTTTTTGATCACTTTTTCAGATGTGACTCACTCAGACTCTTACTCTCCATGACATCCAGGGCTGACTGAGCACGGGGAGCACTGGGCTGACCCTCACCCTCCGGTACTGCCCGTGGACACGTGAACCTGCTCCTCCATCCCTCTATCACAGGTACAACTGCTGCATTTCACTGAGCACTTCCTCCCAGCACAGCATCAAGATCAGTTTTTTAAGTTTAGTTGGGCCCATGGAAGCGAGGGTTGAGGACCAGCTGAGGCTGAGCCCTGGGAATCCTGCATGCCAAAAGTGTGATGTTTGTGGGACCCTGACTCTAAGTGCCACACGCAGACACAGGGAAGGGCTCATGTTGGTGGGGGTAAATTAGTTTTCTGCCACTGATGAGAGCACGAAAGAAAATACATAATCTATATATACATAACCCTTCATTTGGGTTAAGAACAGGTGAAAAAAGCCCTAGTGAGGGAATGCATCAATAGGACAGCGTTGCCCATTCACAGATGAGAAATGTCATGTCCTGAAACACCCTGATTCTGTCCCAAATATAAACACAGATGCATCCAGAGATCCCCAATCTGCTCTATCTCCTCCGCACCTTTTGATGCTGTGTGATGTTTTAAACAGGGCTCCCCGAGTAATGAGCTGCGGGCAGCAGGTACGGTGCCACCTCCCAGGCAATCTGTTACAGCAGACAAGAAACAGATTTCTCAGCCCTATCAGACTCCTCTCCAGTACAGTGCCTTTCCTGATGGCTATGCCCAGTGCCCTTGCTGGCACAGCTGGCAGTGCCTGGGTGTCACTGTGCTGCACTGTGCCGAAAGCAACAGAGCAACAGTCCCAGCGTGCTGGGCCTGATGCAGCAAGGACAGACGCTCAAATACACGATTAAGGAAGATCATGACCATTCATGCTGTATCAGATCCTCAGTGAATATTCCCCTTCTCTTGTAATTTCTTTTTCAGCTGGCCTTATAGCTCAGCATTGAAAACAAGGTGGAAAACCTTTAGTGGCCAGTCCAGGACTCAAATCTCTGTTGCTTATGTATATACATATACTATATTATATGTATTTATACACAACTCCTGACCATTTACTTTGTGCACCACATTAAAGCTCTAAAACAGAAAGATGAGTGTAGCCATGGAGTAAAATTAAAGAAAAGCAACAAGGCACCTACAAATACCAAAATGCTAGAGAAAAGAGAGAGCAATACCACACAAATCCTTTGAGTCCCATCAGATCAACTTCACTGAGCTGGCAGCCGGTTCAAGGAGAATTCATCCATCCAGGCAAGTGCAGGCCTTTCTCCTTCCCTCCTTTGGTACAACTATTTATATCCCTCTCTTCATGTATTGTATTTAATATCTACTATATAGTTCTATGTTAAGCTATAATGTTGCATTCGGTCTAGCCTACCCCCAGGGCAAGTTGCCCTGTTATGCCTCCAAGCATCTATACCATATCATTCTGCCTAAAACCTTAAAATTGAAATGCCATGTCATATTTTCTACCGTCAGTAGCAAGCGTTATCTTACCTTACATTCTATTATATCACTGTACTTTCCTCCCTGCTTGATAAGCTGTCAATATTGTTTTGGCATGAGAAATTTCCATCTCACGCATCAGATGATCTCCATGACCTTTAAGCGAGTTGCCAGTAAGATAATTTACTCACATTGTTGTGACAAAATAATATCTCTTCTGCCCAGGTCACATGACAGGATCATTACATGATTTTCCCAAAATGATTAAATTTTGCACATTTTGGGGGTTGGAGAGCTCTGTGGAAAATAGAAATTACTAGATTTCTTATCATTTCAATTAACTACAAAGAGTTAAAAAGGCTACCTGCCACTGCTTTGCCCAAAGAGCACATCCCAAATTCCCACAGTACACATAACTCTTTTTAACTTCAGTGTGTTGTTTTACTTTTTTTTTTTTTCTTCTTTAACTGCTCAGTCTTTTGCAAGGAATGTTTTAATACAATCATCTTCGCAGTGTCTTGTATTAGCAGGAGGATGTGATCACAAATATCACATCCTTTTGGCATCTTTTTGGCTCTCTGTGCATAACAAAAATGTCAAACAGATTTTAATGAAAGCCTGCATGCTTGTGGGTATTGACAGTTTGACATAGAATCCTAATTTTCAGATGTCTTGTTCTTACTGTTTTTAACACACAAATACTTGCAGGATAAGAACAAGGCACCACAGCCAGGGAGAGCCAGAATTTATATACCATCCTCCTATTCTCACTGGGCTCTGCTCAGCAACGTGCCCAATTTCTGTGGTTTTTGGCCTGAGAGTTTTTGTGGCTGAGCTACAACCATGTCCAATCCCAACTTAGAAACCAAATTATTCCTTTTTTCCTCATCCACAGTGCCTGGGCTCCCTCCGCTGCTGCTCCCTCATGGGGGTGGGCAGGGGACAGCCCCAGCCAGGGACAGGGCACAAGGGAAGAGGCAGAGGTGACAGGGGGCCCATGGGTGTCCCCACAGGGAAATGCACCCTGTCTGCTCACATGCTGCATGACAACTTCACGGGCTGCAGAGACCACCCCATGAAGGACGGCAGGGACCAGGAGAGGTCTGTGCACCGTGGTCCCATGAGGTACCCATGCATAGGGAATGCACATGCATATACATTCATATTTATTTATTTAACTGCAGTCGGGCTTCCTCCTGCTGCACTTTCTGTGCTGGAGTGAGTGACAGCTCTTTGTTTCACTGTAGAGAAAATGTCAGGACTTCAGGAAAGGGGTGTGTGGCTCCCTCCATCATTCCACTTGAGTACTTCCAGTCTCAAGACCCTGCACTGCCATCACCGGCTACTTCTGCACACAAGCGAGGGAAGATCAGAGCTAATGTCTATTTGATGAGATATTACAGAAAATAAAACTGAAAATTAGAGGTGAATAGTATCAGGAAATGCCAGTGGGTAAGATATTCTCCGAAGTTTTTCACAGGCAAACGTTTAAGGTTGCCATTATCTCTACCAGCTTTAAAATCCCTCATGGCCACCACTCTTGAACCACTAAGGACTCAGTTCCAGTGGTGGGACAGAAAGGCTCTTTCCTAGAAAGTGCCTTGTTCTCCCTGTGGGCCATGCTGATTATCCTCTGTGTTACTGATGCCTCCCAGCTTTGCCTGCTGAACAAGTTTTGTCACCACTCTCCCTTGTCCTCAAGATCAGCTTGGAGGCCAATCCTGAGAGGTCTCCATTGGCCTCTCCCTTGACCTGTGCTTTGTCTCCCTGTGTGACCCAGCCCTGTCTCCCTCCCTTGTCTTGCTGTTCAGTTACTTATCTTGCCTTCATAATTTCCCACGTGGCACTTTATCAAATACTCTACTGTGAGAGATGAGATCTATTTCATTTCTTTTATCTAGAAAATCAATGATCTTATCAAAGCAAGATATCAGGTTCTTTGGGCATAATCTATGCTTGGTAAACCTATGCAGCATTTTAAACCATTTTTGCAATTACTTCTTTGGTTACTATTTCTTCAAAACCACATCCCAAGCTTTGCACTCGGCAGACCAGCTCAGCAGCCCTGGTGACGTGGCTCCAGCTCTGCATTGCTGCCTAGCCACATGGCCTCAAACCACTCACTCCTGGGAGGGTCACCTTCCTCAGTCCCTTTCATGTACTCAGATAGAAAAAAGCTACATGAAGCACATCTTTTTTTATTAATTACTGATTACTTTCTTTGATAGGGTCTCGTTCATCTAAGGCTGTCCTGTATTTCATGCCTTCATTGCCTTTTCTGCCATTCTCCACTACACATGCAAGTTATATCTATATCTATATCTCCATCTAGCTATATCTATATCATCTATATGTATATCTATCTATATATCTGTATCATCTATATAAGCTATATCTGTATCTAACCTATCTCTATGTCTGTGTCTATATATCTAACCTATCTCCGTATCTATGTCTGTATCTTTATCTATCTATATCCAAATCTCTAAGATAGCCTTGGGACATCATCTTTTCATGAACCTACCACAGAATTAAAACTCCAAAGAACAGGGGACAAGCCCAGCAGGATTTCAGAAAGCCAAGCCAACATTACAATTTATTTATTTTTTAAGGCAGTTTAACCAAGTTTGCATGGCTGGTGAAACACTTCGTGCAGCTCTGCAAATAACACGGAAGAGAACAGATCAATGTAATGCCCTACTGACAAAGTCTGAACTATGATACATATATTTTGTAAATTTTTATTGTGTTCATGTATGTTGATTCATAGCTGCTTTATCAATAAAAAAACACTGCACAAAGTTTTATACTATAACTGTCACAAAAAAATTATTTATTGCTAGGATAATAATGAATTTTATGCGGACAGAGATCCTTTGTGGTAAGATGTTGTAACTATACAAGGGCAGACAGAATTTCCTGCTCTATACAGCTCTGGCCTAGGGAAAGCTGCTAATTTCTATCCACTGTATGGAGTCCATAGGTTTGCACACATATATCAATAGATACAGATATCTATATGCACATTCAAGGTCACATAGGCATTTGCATCACACATTTATAAAACCATTTCTTAAAAAAAAAAAAAAAAAAAAAAGGCTGTTAAAAGGCCCACAACATGGTTAAAACAAGACAGATTCAAGAACCATGAATTTAAACACTTATCAAACTTGGAAGTCATTAATAGCCTCTCATCAATTATACCTCAGAAACAATTACAGAGGACCAAATACTGCAGCCCTTCACTGAGCAGATCTCCCCTCGAGGTCACCAAGAGGGTTGCTCAATTAAGAGCTGCAGAATTTGGCCCAAATTTAGCCATTTTTGTATTTTGGTGTCTATTTTCCAAGCAGAGACTTTGGTGCTGTAGGTCCCTGACATGAACAGGAGCATCCCAGGCCTGGGGACCACAGAGCCATTCCTCTGCCTCTCTATTAGTGCACAAACGAACAGCAGAACTTTTTTTTTTGCCCATGCTGAATAGTTGGGGTTAAGAGACAAACTGTGCAAAATTAACCCCTTTGGAATATTTATTGAAATATGTCTGCCTAAATTTACCTAAATGTACCACAAACTTCCAAAGGAAAAAAGCCTCAACTTCTGAATGTAAAAAAGATGGAAATATATTCCTGGTAAACCTGACCTTTGTGTGCTATACAAAATGACTATAGTCTTGTGTTTCAAAGATATTTCTTCCTTGAAAAATATCCATTGTTATGGCATTTCCTTGACTAAGTAGAAATAACAGAGGTTATGCTTCAGTTATACACAACAATATTATTTCTTTTAATATATAAATGCGCCAAAAGGGATGTATATAAAGAACACTGATAGAGTTCCTGGAGCTGTTCTCTGCTTCCTATTGTTACAAACAATAATTTGAGGAGAGGAGAAAAAAAATCCCACAAAGAAGGATTTCAGCTTAACACGAGCAATACTCCTCCTGCACATCTTTCCTTTTATGCAGTTTTGTTTCAGTGATTTGAGCATGTTCTAATTTTGTCATTCAAGCCATCTGACTTTCACTGCTCTATACAAACAAAACCTAATTTAGTCTGAGATGTTTTAAGTCATAACAATGACGGATGGCCAAGGTTCAGGTGTGCTAGAATATTTAAATACCTAGTCTATATTTTCCTGATATAAAGACAGGCAGCTTTTTGTACTCTGATTAATTATGATTTTGTGTCTGAAAAAAAAATAGCTCTTTCTATTCTACATTATTAATTGGTTATTTAATTAGGGATTCTGGTAGCTTCAGATGTTAGGTAGCTAAAATTGTGCTGTGGTTAAAAAAATAAAAAAAAAAAATAAAAAAAAAGACTAGCTCCATACTGTTGCCTTTTTGTATCTTATGAAGGTCACAATAAGATGTGATTGTTTGGCACAGCAGCAGTGAATTATGCCACCCAGACAAGCTTTTAACCTATGTGCCTTCACTCTGAGTGAGACACACAGGGATGTGCTCTCTTTAAACAGTTCTCTATTGAAGAGGATTCAATCACCATAATGAATCTGAGGCCAGGCAGCAATCTTCTTCACTGAAAGAATTTCTAAAAGATTGTAGAATTTGTAAAACGAACAGCTCACAGACTAAATGGCTGTGTGGGTGAATCAATTATTGCAGGGCTCGCAGTAGTCATAATATTTAGTACATATCATAGAGTGTTTCAGGTACAATAAGATATGCTAGTTTTTTCCCATTCCTGCTTGAAAGTGGTATGTGCTCTACCAACTTAGTCAATCTTCAGGATCTAGTTAGAACTAGTATTAAGTCAATAAAAAAATCCATCTGCAGCTGTGGTACATGTACAGGATCTGAAGGACTCACATTGCTAAACAGTAATTGTATTAAAACGCACACCACCGAGCCACTCGTTGGGAAAACACATGATGTATCGTGGAACACAAAACACATCAAGGGCTGAAATATTTTTAGAGGTAGAGTAGGGCCAATGCTGAACAGCTTCCTTATTAATACAATAATTATTTTATTTTGACAGCACCATTTATAACCATATAGTCTGTGTCCAGCTACCCGTATTTCCATTAATCAATGGATTTGAAGACAACTGTCATCATTTCATTTTATTATGACTTATAGGTTCATTGCAGTTCACTTAAAAGTTACCATGAACAAGACACTGGTGGGCAAGAACCAGACCTCCGTGGGCTGCCAAGTGCTTGTGCCCAGCGCTGGTGTGGCTGGCAGCAAACAGGCATGCCCTGAGCAGGCACCGGGGGCACCAGGGGCATGTGGGACCAACTGGGATGCCCAGCGGGGCACTGGGGCTCTGTTGGCTCTGGAGAGGTGCCAAGGGTGTGCTGGTGGGTTAAGAAGCTGCACAGGCAATTCAGCTCACAGGTGCAAACCCCCCGGCTCGCAGTGGGATGATGCTGGGATGCCACGGGGGGAAATGAGAAGGATACGATTTGGCCTTGAGAAAGGAAATATTTCTGCTGGATTAAAAAGCCACCAGAGTACAGATCCAAGGAACCTGAGGTCACTTCTTAAACCTCCAGCCCGGCCACAAGTTTGCAGCACCCAGGCTGCACCCTGTGAGCACCCTCACCACCTGTGAGCGAACGGGGACCCCCAGGTCTGCGTCATGGCCACGCCGCAGCCGAGTGACCGAGTCACAAAGCCATGTCAGAACCCTCCAAATACACTTCCACATTCCGTACAACCACCCCCAAAACATACAGGGCTGGATGGCAAACAGGGTGTCCCTTTAATGAAACTACAACATATTAAAAATTATTACAGCTTCGTCTTTTCAGGTTTTAGACAATGTAATGTGATTTATTCAAAGAAATGCTGATGATTAGACATTAAATGGCACTAAATATTCCACTTCCTCTGCGCTGCCTGATAAACTGGTTTCATTAACATTATAAGTAACAAAAGTTTCCATTTCAGTCGGCCCATTTTGTTTTCCTCACGATCTAAGTTGCAGCTGCACAGCACTATATTACAGGGACCTCGCCGAGAGGCAGCTTTGGGCTCTCCATCACTCCCCACGGTTAAAGGGACCGAGCCAGAAGCAGGCAGAACACACGGGGCAGCCCCAGCTCAGCATCCCAGCCCCCTGCCACGGGTCCCAGGACCACTGGGACCACCCTCCCCACCCATGCTGAGCTGGCACCTCTTCCTGCTGGCCCCCAACCTACGAGGGACAAACCCACAGCAGGTTCAGGGCATCAGTCTCCTGGGGCTGGCACTGTCACCCCAACCCCACTGACATCGCCATCCCGTTTTCTCTTCAAGAGATTTTTCTTTAGCCGCCAAGTCTCTCCCTATTAAATCATGTGCCTCAGCCTTAAGTGCGGGTTAACACTGTGCCCTGAGTGGAAGCTACTATATTTGTCAAGGATACCTCTGTGATTTATCTCTGCCAGCCCCACAGAAGAACTCACATCTGGATATACGGTGCTGCTACATAATTTCCAAATCCAGCCATTCTGCCTGCTCCCTCGGAGACCTCGCTCGGGGTCTAAAGCTGCTGGAGTTACAGCTAATTCACAACTCAGACTCTTATCTTAGGCCCTGCCCAAGGTGTCACAGCCCTGCAGCACCACGCAGGGATGCTCTAGCATGGTACCCTCCAGTGGTTCTCTTGCCTTTTGCCCAGACTTTGGTCACGTCTGGCTGCTTTCAGGGAAAACCTCCCTTGGCCACAAGCTACAGGCACACTTTTTGAAAGACTTATTGAAAGTAAGACTGCGATTTACATGCATGCCAGCCAACGCTCTAGTATTTAATAGAACCTCACTCCTGCCTCCAGGCAGCTCTGCCCGCTCAGGGTGGCCCTGGCTGTATTTTGGGTAGAGGGCAGGAGTTGGTCCAACCACCTCCCATCGCTCACTACACAGAAGAAAACAAATCTTCTGCACCCACAAAATGCAGATTCAATGGGGCAAAGCAGCCCCACTTGCTCAGTGTAAATTTGGAACAACTCCAATGGGCACACTCCAGATTTGCTGCCGTGTTTCCAAGTGCTGCATTTGGCTGCACATCCCATGGGGTGAGCATCAGCCCTCACCCCTTCCCCTGGAGCATCCCAGTGTGCACACAGCAGAGACCCAGCAGCACCAAGCCCAGGCACCACAGCCCTTCCTCCTCCCATGTCTCGGGTGGCATCTCCACACACAGATATTTAGATAGCTATATATTATTGTTTATGTAAAGCCATAGCCTTCCCTTGATTGCAAGGCATGGTGGGGCTGCTGATGAGGTTTGCTGTTGACATTTCTGCATTAGCTGGCTTTTGTCAATCCTGGCAGGCTGAGAAATTCTATCTTAAGGGCTGTTCTTTATTAAATTTGCAAGATACAAAACTGTGACTGACTCTTTTCTTTGGTGAATGTATAAATAATAAATCCAGATCGCTAAAAATAACAATTAAAATATTGCTCAAATTTAAAAGAAAAAAAAAATTGGTAATTTTGAGACAGCTCTGTGGGGGCTGCAGGGGCAGGCAGGGGCTGTGGGCAGTGTTCCTCCTCGGGGCTTCTGACAGCTGTCAATATTTGAAGCGCTCGAGGAGGGGGACAGGGCTGGGGAGAAACCAGCGCGCCTGAGCTGAGCCACTATGTGTTTTACCAAACTTTGTCACAGAGTCTTTTATACAACTGCTTTATGCAGGATCTGTGACATAATTCCTATTTTTTTCCACCAGCCATTATATATGATAAATAAAACAATGCACTGAAAACACTGAAATCTCTCATCAATGTCTTTGTGAAAAGGGCCCAGATAAATGAGTCTTGGAATCAAAGGCAGATTACATGACTGACCATGTATCATCCTCTATGTATTGAACATAGTCTTTGTAAAGATAGAGCGGTAATAAAAAGTGGTATTGTGTGCTGTGAAAGGCTGTGTGGGTCTGTGCATGACTAATCTGTCTTTCTGCATTATTTTATTCAATCTTCTCTGACTTTATGCCTTTGACATTTTTGCTACACTCAGTAAATTTGAGTGAATAGGCAATTTTAAAGAATTTTTATAGGGCTTCAGAGAAGTCATACGCAGACTGTATCTTTGTTCAGATTTAACAGTTTAAATATTTCCTTTGTCTAGGATGCAGAGTAATCTTTAGGCAGAGGAGAAGAGGGGGATGGGGTAGGAAATGCCTAAACCTCCCTTAATATTTTTGGCACCCTTTTGGCAGAGGCAAGGGTGGGAGCAGCACAGCAGGGCCCAGCCCAGGGGTCGGGGGGTGCCTGGGGAAGGGGGGTGATGTGCTGGATGAAGCCCTGGCAGGGCGGCCGGACAGGCTGTGCTCAACTTTGCCGCCTCTGCCGAAGGGCTGCGGGAATACCGGCTCCCTCCCTCAACTCAAGTGGGAAGCAGATGAAATGTTTAAAGGGCTATTGTGAATATAGGCTTAAATATGATCCTCTTGCATCAGCCAATTTCTCTGACAAGATATTGCAAGGGTTGCTGTTTCTTAGTAAATAATGATTTTATTGCATCTCTTTAATGAACTGATAACGTGATACACAGTAAATTATCTGCATCTATAACATTACTGAGGATAAGCAGCGTGGTTTTAGTAATTTATACCACAGAGAGACATGCATTATAAAAATAGGAAAATTATTTCCTTTGTTAAATTGTGCAGAAGTCTTTACCTGAGGAACACCAGACAGATTAATCTCCAGAGATCCACTCGCTTGTATTTAAGCTGTTGAACTGTTCGCTGTTTTTTCCTCAGAACAGTTGAAAAAAACATTTTGCGAGCCAGAATTGACACTGTGGGTATTGTTCCTGCTCACACAAGTTATTAAAATAATTACTAAGCTATTTTGAGGTAACTTGAAGCTTTCTTTAAAACTTAAATCCAAATCTGAAGGAATTAGCGTAAATGATTTGCATTGATGGCAACCCAAGTATGGCAGCCAGCTCACCCGGGCACCTCTGGCAGCGCAGCCCCCGGCCCTCACCGCACCGCCGGGGGCTCCTTCGGCCCCAGCAGGGACTGAGGGGGGTTTGCTGGGAGGGATGGAGTTTAGCAGAGGTTAAAAAAGGGGACATATCCCGTGTTAGAGATGCCATGGCCCATGGGGGGCTGCATGGCCCCAGAGCAGCACCATTGGGACCCACAGCATCACCCTGCAATGCTTGGCCCTGTTCCCTCTCCAGAAGCAGAGGCAATCTCTGCTGTGAGCCCCCCAGTCCATTCTGGCCTGGCAGCTGGCTGCAGGCACCCGCAGTGTCACTGCCAGGGGCTGCTTGGTTCTGGGTGCTGCAGGACATCCACCTCCCGTTTCAACCTGGGCAGAGGCCAACACCAACTTTCCTCACCAGCTACTAATGACACAGTGTGGCCTGAAAGCTGGGATTTATCACCCAAGCAGGCCAGTAGTGGATGTACAGTCCCCACAGGGACCTGTCTCCACAGGTGTAACACTGGACAGGTGAGCACAGGGCAGCTGGGAAGACAGGAGGATGGTTAGCTGATTTGGGGACATAGTTTGTTTGTTTTACATTAGTATCATTATTAATCTTTCCAAGAGATAACTGCACGTACAAGCTGGGATCCCAGAGCACGGGCAGAGCCCCATTAACCCACAGCCCACCCTTCCGAGAGGAGCACAGCACCGGCAGATTACAATCCTAGATGTAATCATGTTTTAGCATCTTCAAAATTTTAAAGGGTGAAAATTCCCCATCTCGGTGCGAGATTGAATCATGAATTCCCTCTGCCTCGTGCAGCAGGGATGGAAAAATACTACTTTTCATCCTTGCACAGTGCTTGATGTAAGTTTCTGAAAATGAGCGCTCTAGTAAGCCTAAAAATATAGGATAATATGATTCATTTATAGATCTCTGATAATAGATGTGGTTTCTGTTACTCTGTTACCACATCAAGGATTACTCCTGCTCCTTCAGGAAGGACACAGCACCCTCCTCCTCCCGAACCATTACCATAAAGCGGGATAAACAACAAATACCACCTTATCATTAGCCGCATGGAGCAGTTCCCATTGATTTATGACGCCAAACATCGCAAGGCTTGATCAGGCTGCAAGTCCCTTTTTAGCAAATATTATTTCCACAAGATCGGTGTAAAACACAAGGAGCCACCTCACCTGGGCTTGGTTTTGTTTACCAAAAACAACAACAAAAAAAAATGTTTTACAACTTGCAGGAATTCTTCCCAATATTAGTTATTAACAACCCCAAGATGGCATTTGCATTTTTATAACCTTGTTACTTAAAAGTGAGACAGCGGAAGGAAAGACTTGGCGCTGGCGTTCCCTGCGCGCTTTAATCCCAGCCTGAGCTTTTTATGCTCGAGAGCACCTTGTGATGCTGTAACTAACCTCAAACCCGGAGCAGCGGGAGGGCAACAAACCCCCGAATACAGCAATGTCATGCTTTACAGGCGTACTCTCCGCAACAGCATGAATGAAGGGGGGAGAGGGGGGGAAAAAAAAAAAAGAAAACACACCACCGGTTGCCAAGGAAACGCTCCAGTCCGGGTAATTATTACAGTAACTGTCTGCACACCCCACCTATAACACAAATGAATAATAAATCAGGGGCTGACTGGCAGCTCTCCGCGGCCGCTCGCCCACCGCTGCCCCCTCACGGCCGCCGCCCGCACTGCAGCCCGCCCGGCCGCGCACCCGCGCAAGGGGGGACCGCTCGCAGCGCCCCCGAAACCCATCTCGCTGGATTTGATTTAAAAGGCGCAGCGGGAGTTGGCAAAATTCACGTATCATGGGGTTAATGTGGGTTAGAGCGCAGCTATTTGTAACGCAGAAACGCCGCATTCCAAATGCGCACATCTGATTCCTTTTAATCCCAGCTCGGGGTTTGGTGGTTTTGTTGGTTTTTTTTTTTTTTTTCGGCATAAATCACTTAGTTAAAATGAACAGCCAAAACAGCTGGTTTAAACATTCACGAAACATCTAAAAATCTGCTGGTATAGATGCTTTAAGTGAGCAATGGAAGTGCAACTCGTCTTACCAGGGAGGGAGAAATGAATCGTGTTACCTCCGAACCAGGTCCCAGCTCCAGGAGCCCACGACAGCCTTCAGCTCTCAGGACTGACCCAGCAGCCCTGAGTGCACAACATCCTCTGCCTTTTCCTTCAGCTCCCCCTGGGCAGACCACCTCAGCACCAGAGGGGAAACGTCCCCCCCCACAACTCCCTCTTTGGGTATGGGCAGGTACCCAACCCACTTGTGGCCAGTTAAGAAGATCAGATTGTTTTTCTCCCAACAAGGAATGGAAGAGGAGCAGGTGATTTGCAGTGCCTAACTGATGCAATCATAGGCCTGCAGAGGGCTGTGTGGGGTGGTGGGGCACAGCATGACACTGCTGGGGAACACTGACTTGTCCCTGTGGCTGTGCAGTGCCCACGCTGGCTGCTGCCACCACTCTCATTTTGGACCGAAGACATCCCGTGCAAAAACGTCTTCCCCTGCCGTTTTCTGCTGCTGCATTTCTACCTGTGCAGTTATGCTTGGCTGCACTCACCTGGCACTGCTCACCTGTGCCCAAGCAGGCTGCGGACACTGGGCAAGGGATAGGGCTCCCTCCAGCCTGCGTTCCTGTGCCATCCCGGTGACCAGGCCACATCCTTCCTGCTGAGAACATGGAGGAGCTTTTGGGAGGCACTGGGAAGAATCAATACCCCTTCCTCAGCCCCATGTCCAGAGCCCTTGGCAGCACTCCTTGGCAGACGAGGAGCCCTTCAAGCAACAGCAGCAAAAAGTCACCAAACAAATTTGAGAATTAAAATGTACCCTTATTATTATATAAGTGAGTAAAATCTCTAACAGCAGCAGTGGGGGCAAAAAGATACTCAAATCGACAGATTAATTTACCACCAGGATCCCTACGTGCCTTGGATTTGGGGAACTGTTGCTCCATCCCATGCTTGTTTCACCCATGCGCTGGTGGTCATCTGCAGCCACTTGTTGGCTTCAGTGTTGCACAAAAAGCAGATTTTAGGTCCTTGCAGAGATAGGCCTTCACATGATCATTTTTTACTGTTTAGATTTTTATCTGCTTTGATAGATTTAATTAATTTTTGCTGTTGTTGTTTGGTGTTTGTAAACATTCTATAAAACCCCTACAGCCATCTCTCTTGCTCCAGGCACCGCACAGTGAGTCTGCTGGTAAAGCTGGAGTGAAGAGACCAAAGATGAAGGCTCATTCCAGCCCCCGAGCCCTCTGACAATTAAATATACTGCAGAGAGGCACAGACACACTCGGGCTCCCTATTAGGGAAAACACTCATGTGCTCAGTTTTAAGCATGTGGTTAAATCCATTCTTCTTTACAAAATCTTTGAGACATAAGCACATGCCAAAGTGCATTCCTGAGTAAGGATGCTTCCCTGAACCGAGGCCATAATTCATTAAAACCCAAGGTGCATTTATCCTACTTTTTCCCGTGAGCAGGGATGTGAAAAAAGGGGAGGGGAGGAAAAAAGAAAACAAGCAAAGAATTAATTTTGATTTGAAACTGATCTATGGTGACAAGGGGCATTTGGTTTTGTTGAAATAACTAGAAGCGGGAAGTATTTCAGAAGATATCTAAATAAATCTTTTTAAAGGGGTTTCTCTCTCTCTCTTTCTTTCTCTCAGTTTCCCTCTAATTACCCATGTCTGGTAGTCTTGGATCTCAACCCCTTGTTATTTAAAATACATATTCATGGAACTATATTTTACAGTTGCACTGTTCTGGTTACAAAATAGCTTCTACTTTTCTAGGACATAATTTCATTTTGTTTAGCCAAGAATTCATTAAAGAAGCTATAAATAACCTCCTTTAAATATTTAGCCGTGAATAGAGGGTGGACTGGCATTGATGGCTTATTTTAGTACTAATGCAATATGCTTTAAAAAAAAAAAAATCCGCATTTGAGCATGAATCAAGTTAATGATTAACACTTTCAACGTGATTCTCAGGATCTGTTAAGGACGACGATGGCCCCCTCCCAGGCTGCGTGGTGCGGGCGCAGCAGGGCTGCACAACTTCCCCCGCAGTTTTCCTTCGAGCAAAACACACTTTGCTCCGTACCGAGGGGGAAACGTGGCCCCCCAGTTCTGGTGGGCTGCACCCCCAGGCAGGGACACGGCTGTCAGCCACTCCTGCCCTCCTGCTGCCACAGCCTGGCCAGCGGTTCCTGCCCCTGACACCGCAGTGCCTTCCCGAACACCTGGCAGGGAACATCGGAGCTGGATGGAGGGCAGCCGACTTTAGGAGTCACCTCACAACAAGTCCCAAGCACAGAGAGAAAAGCGTGTTGCAAAAGGGGGAGCTGGTGATTCTGTTTTCATGCATGAAGCCACACTATGAGGTCATCTGCTGTGATCTGAGAGCAAAGGATACCAGCGCAAGGCGCGGTTATTTTAGGGGAAGGTGAGGAAATGGCATTAGCTGATGCCCTGCTCAGGGATGGCCAAGACTGGGAAAACCACACGCTGGTGGCTCTCAGGCTGCCTGTTTACAAAGCCACAGAACTGTGGCCGAAAGCAAATCCTTCCTTACACCTCCCAAGTCCTTCTGCCTCATTTTTCAGGCTGTGGTTTGATGATGTCAGCTGGAGAGCACCATCAGTTCAAGGTACTCCAGCTCCCATGTCCTCTGCCATCATTTTTCCTTGTCCTTGCTCAACATAACTACCTCTCTAACTGTGCTGAAACAGACACGCTGGGAAAAGAGATTAGGAAACTCACTAGCTTCAAAAAACCACACAACTATTGAAAAAAACCCGAAAACCCAAACCCGGTAGTTTTCTTTTTAAGCCCATCTCTATCATTGATTATCATTCAAGTGGTGGCCCCGCCAAAAGCCATCTCAGCATAATGAGGGGATGGCAAGAAGACTGGAAGGAGCTGCTGGGCAGGGACTCTTAAAGTCAGGACTGCTCTCAGTCACGAGAAGGATACACCACACTGTACCCTGAGTGCTGCAGTGCTGTTGCATTTTGAAATAAAGCTGAAGCATTAAGACATTTTTCCTTAGTGCTGTCTCCCTCTGGGCATTCCCAAGACAATTACAATGTTTTCTGAGTATACAAAAGAACTAGGAGATTTTGTAATCAAGAGTCTGAGTTTATGCTTCTCTCCTTAAGAGCATTCAATTTCCATGGACATTCATTAACAGGAGGTTAAAACACAATGGCAGAAGAGAATGGACTGCTTTTATGTCCATGTGGTAGTAAACACTTCAAGCCAGAAATGCAAGTTCAAAATAAAAACCTCTCTGTGGCGTTTCCAAATTAGTAGTAAAGCAAAAAAAAAAAAAAAAAAAACCCACACAACTTTCACAGCTTTTTTACTGAAAATTTAATTTTACAAAATACCCTTTTCCATCAAAGAAACTTCCCTGCAATGTACATGAACCCGGCATTTTATAGATCTGTACAGTGAGATATCAGAGAGGTTTGAAAGAAGGAAAAAAACTTTTAGCAGACACCTAGTAGCAAAACCTACAGCAATGTGAATACAAGTGTGTCTTAAAATGCTAAAGCGAGTAATGCAATATAATTGGTGAATCTATTTGAAATGTGAAAAGTTTCCTTAAAATGGTCCATATGGTATGTAGAACCTCACAGCTGGCACAAAACTGCTTGTATTTAGGTTTAAACACAAAAACAATGTATGTAAGGAACAGTTTTTGAAAAAGAACCCAAGTGCTGCTATCATAAGGCAAACATACACAAAGGTGCTGACAGCACACAGGGAAACCGACAAAATAAGGTGAATACTCAAGTGTTCCAACACTGAACTGCTTGTTTTTTTAATGTTGCCAGTAAACGTTTCAGAGATAACCGATGCCAATTTACCACAGGACGACCTGTTAACTAGCTGGGTGTTACAGAGGGAGCTCTACAGAATCTCAAGAGATGTGAAACTAGGCGAGAGAGTACTGGCGCTACAGCCGGCTTAGTTAGTCTGTTGCATCCTGGCAGCTTTGAATTTTGAAATTCTCTTAGTAGTTTCTTCTGGAGCCTCGGACAAAACTTCCTCTGATTTTCGCTCCAGAATGGTCGGCAGGACTGGGTGAGCGATGACTGGGTGTGGTATTAAGGAGGGAGACAAAGGCTCCTTTTCTATAACAGTTCCGGAAAATGCCTACAACAGAAGAGAATACTCAAAATGAGCTAATAAAATGCAAATGTGAGGCTATGCCCATAAGGTCATTACCCTATATTAGCCTGATTAGGATTGTTATTTCTTTTAATCAAAAGTAAAGAAATATCTTTAAATCAATGATTGTTCCCTGCATAAGTAACCAAATTGTAATTAACCTCAAAATATAGCTTGTTCAAAGATGACTGAATGAAAGTGTCTTAAAAGTACTACTTAATCTCATTTCTACTGCATAAATGATCTAAAAATTTGCTTCCTCACTGACACGTGCTCAAGAAATAAAACAGCTGATGTAATACACAGTTTCATTTTGGATAAGAAATGGAGAGACTTTGCAAAGTTGAAGTATGTCAGCATTTCCACCATACGTCATATTTTATGACTTAGTATCTTCTAACTGCATCAAGCTGACACACAGTGTATGAGCTGGCAAGCACATATTTTGTTTGTTCTTTTCTCCTTACCAAATATGATCAAAAAATGGTGAAAGCAATTTATACTCGAAACAACAGCAAACTTGATTCCAACTATTTCTCTCTATAAAAGGTCTAATAAAAACATGTAATGTTTAAAATTATAATTTATATGCAGCTGATTATATGACTTAATCCTTTTTAACTTAGCTAAGAAATGACGATGATTCTTGGAAAACACGGGGAAAAAAGCAGCTCAGAACTACTTTTTATAAACATATTGAAGAACAAATCATCCACTATGTATTGAAAACAGAAAATTCAGAATGCCCAAGGACAAGGGGAAGCAGTTCACATCCAAGGTCTGATGCTCATACTGGGCACAAAGGAATGCACACCAGATTTAGTCACTATGCTTAGTTCTGCTTTTTCATAACTCAGTTACCAAGAAAAACAATGCAAAACAAACCAGCCATTCTTTTCTTGCAGGACTTGCAAAAAAAGCAGTGTTTTTTTGTTTTCTGCTCCAATAGACAAAGTGTGCCTAAAGCTGTGCCTGTACACAACTGCGTTGTTCTAACAAGCAGCTCATTTTCAAAACCAGGTAAGCACAATACAAACTAAGAAGATTGTGGTAAAATTAGAAATAAAAAAAAGTTAGTGTGTTGCAAATGGTAATGGAGAAATAATGTACTTCAGACACCCACAGAAACAAGCAAAAGCAAAACAACAGCATTTAGGAAGGGACTTCTGACTGGAGTGTTTTGCTCCCTCTCTTTTGGTTACTTAGAAAATAGATTACATTGTAGAGAATAAACATGCCAGATTCAGATAATGGACTGATGGGTAACATCTAAACTGTACTTAGATGTTTTATAAAAATATAGCAAATATATTCCAGAAAGTATACAACATGAAGTGCTAACTGTACAGATAAATCTCCCACCATGAATCTTCACATCCTGCCTGGATTCCTCTGTAGCTGTTTGTATGAAAAACAATGATAAACGATAGCTTTTATAAGGAATTCATTTCTTGTCAAAAAATAATTCTTCTAAAAATAGTGTTTTCATTGAACTTGCCCTTTGCATTGGGAACTACTGAAAACTCAAGTTTTATCGAGTTTGAAAAAATTAATGTTAAGTTCTTACATATGCTATGCCAGGAATTTCTACATTTAATTCTTGTATTCGCCTGGTCACTAAGCCACTGTCAATCTTTCCTTATACTGTACAGTCTCCTTCCTTTATGATGAAGCCCTGAAGTTTCCAAACATGTGAAAACAAATTTGTTTGGGATCACTAATGGCCCCGGCCTGGAATGGGATGAGTAGGGATGTAACACTTCCTTCCACCGACCGATTTCTCTGCTGTTGGCAAGTCAAAATAATAACTCAGCTAGTGTCTGTGTGTTTTAAAACTTCAAAACCACCAGCTAGAAACTAGAGGTCTATCAGCTGTGCAACACAGGTGAGAAAATTGACTCTTCCCTCTCATCAGCTACAAAGCACTGATTTTTTCTCTTTTTATTTTTTTTTTAATCCTGCTGTATGTGCTGCAGGGAAATGTTCAGGATGACCCAGTAGACAGGACACTGGTTTCAGTAACACCAGGCAGTGACTTCTTTGTGGGATCCTTATGGAAGATGTTCAGGTATCAGAGAAGCCACCTGAATTGCCCCTCCCCTCTGTCCCTGGGACGTGTGTGACAGATGCCTGTCACCTGATAACGTCCTTCTGAAGCAAACTAGGTAGGAGTTAGAAAATTATTTTAAAGAAATCAAACTCATGGTATAGGCAACTACAGTCATTAGATTTCTCATTTTTATCCCTGCCAACAATCAATAATTAATTAAAAACTGTACCTCAGTTGTCCCTGAAGAGGGAGGAAGCTTTTTCGGTTGCTGCTGCTGCCCCTCCTCCTCTTCCTCCAGTATGCCTTCACTGTTGTCACTCTGAGTAGCTTCATCACAGCTAATACTCCTCTGAACTCCTCGTCTGTCATCAAACTCAGCAGCACTGTTCTCACTGGTATCGCTACAAACACTGTTCTCTCTGCTTCGAGACTTCAAAATTGATTTACGAGGGACATATTCTCCATTCACAACATCAACAAAGACTCTATAAAGGAAAATGTTAGCTTTAATAAACCATTTCAGGATCAGATGACAAATTTACAGTGATCTTGCTTTGTCTTTTGTACAAATTAATTATGATGTGCTTTTCCAACTTTTTTGCTGCAGAATCACAATTTGTACCTTCTGAGGCATTTTATTTACCAGTGCACAAGAATCAATTCTGCAAACGTTGTTATGCCCTTGATTCAAGCATTAAGTTGGTATGTTCTTTCAGCAGAAAATGTATAGCTTTTTGAAAAATGTTAGAAAACAGAATAATGTGAGTTACAAAAAGTTAGAAAAAACAGGTAAACTAAATGATTATCAGGGTTGTTTCTGTGAAGAGATTCAGAAGATCACAATGTCACAAGGTATTCTAGAGTTGAGTCCTTGTCAAATGTAGAATAAAAAAACCAAAAAACATTCATTGTAGGTGGAAAGGATGGAGCTTTTTTCCTGACAAGTGTCATATTCTGCTTTAAGTTAAAAAAAAAAAATTTAAAAATCAGCTTTTAAGTTCCTATCAACAGGAAGACACTTTTTGAGTATTAACAGACTGTAAACTGACAAAAACCAGCTCTTCCTACAGCTTGTACTCCATCTCCATGACTTACACAAGTCAAGGGTGGGTGGAGGAGAAAGAGAAGACAATGCCAACTTTATCAAACTCATAAAGGAGGAGCCCAATGACTGGGTGAGTTTTAAGGGTGTTACATGTTTCTAACATCTCTATTCATCAGGCACTCTTGGGAATGTATCTCCACAGAAGACGGAGTTCCCTCATAGCTCAGGGAGAGCACCACGAAAGAATCCTTTACTTCAGCCCCAGTAGCAGCAATTAGAGGATGATGTTTTACTTTTCACACTTAGTGACATGTTTTTTAATATATTTAGGTACCCAAATACACTGACATACAAATGCATTGTGATTTTCACAAGCACTTCATCAACCAATCTAATGGCTGTCTGTGTTTATGTCGACAGACCCAAATACTTGTTTAACGCACCTACAGGTGAGCAGTATTTTTTATGGAGAATAGAGACAGTGATGGACTGAAGCCAGGGAGAGAGAAGGCAAGAGAAACTAGGCAAAGACCTTAATATGTTCTGAAGATAGTGGAAGGAAGAGGTAAACCCCAGAATTAGCAACTGGGAAAGGAGGGATATTAAAAGTGCCAGATCTGGTAGGTTCTGTTTGGAAACAAACACAGAAGCAAATGACATGGAATTAACCAGAATGCATAACATAACTGCTGCATTCCTTTCTGAGCATGGTATGCACTCGCAAGTTTACCTCAATTTCAGAAGCTCTGAAAAAGCAGGTAAATGATAGACTGTCATTTGGCAAAGGAAACATGAAGGTCAGAAATGTTTTAGGACATGAAAGAATGGCAACCATGCAGAAGCCACAAACTCTCATTTTTAAGTACTAAACTCGGTTCCAGCTGTTTCTTTCAGGGAATCATGGGCTGGTTTCACACTACAGGTGAACAGAAGTGAAAACAGAAGGAAGCTCACGTGCCAACGCCATAAATTACACACCGGTAAATGTCTGCTGGGGTTTTGATGTTGGGCAGTTCTGGAGTTGTGTGGCCATTGCCACTGCTGTTCTTCCTTTTACGCTTGGCCTCTTCTTTCTTCTCGCTGAATTTCAAAGTAGTATTTTTTCCTGTGTTTATTCTTACCTGAAAATTGAACACAAACGATGGTCTAGACCAGAAAATCAACAATCATCAGGCTTCAGATGAACTGGCTTCTGACATTCTCCTACCCGAGCAGCTGGGGACTAGGAAGCATAGATAAGTTAAACAAATGTATGAATGGTAACATTCATAGTGTGAACTGTTTATTCTCTACCACTTGCACTAGACTAGGGGCATTTCTTTGCACTAATGTGCACGTATTTTGCATATAATATATGACAATCTGCTTATTCAAACTCTGCTCAACAGCCAAGCTGTTCAAAGGTCAATTTCAAGGCATGTGAAAAGTAATTTTAAAAACTCCTAGACAGGATACTACCTTTTACAGAGCCTGAAGCCAGAACAGCAAGCTAGACATTTGAAGATAATTTTTTTAATACTATATTTGGAACTGCAGGATTTAAACAGTGGGTTTCAAGCATTTGAAAAATATCCAAATGTCACCTACAGTTAGCGCTCTACTTTATCTACATAAGCTAGAATTTTGTATTTTAGATATGGTATATATGTTTCATGCAATCTCTTGAATGAAATATAAAAATAGTGAAATACAAACCCTTTTAGGTTCAACAGTGTGAGAGAAAAAAATAGTTGGAACAGAGTTATCTCCAGCATCTTCGTCATCTTCATCATCACTGTGGTAATAAGTAGAGCCGTTAACTTGTCCCCCAAACAGGTCTGAATTTGTTACTTCGTTATTGAAGTTGCCCTGAGTAATACAGTCTTCTGCCCTGTATGTCCCATTCAGATCTACCCTCTTATCTTCCTTCTCCTCTTCAGAAGAGGTTGCATCTTCTCCATTTGTCTCAACTGTATCAGGCATCCTATGGAATGCAAAATATATAAGCAAACTGAGGCAATTCATGCTCTTGAGAGACACAAACACATGAAACAATGCACAAGCCTGAACCTAACTTTTTTTACCCAGGTGGTGTATTTTTAGCCTGACTGTAGAACTTCTTAGTACTCTCTAACAATCACTAGGTCCTCTCCATGTCACCTGGAAATATCAAAACTGTGACATCATGGCTAACAACACGTGTATTGCTTCAGAATCAGAACAGATCTAAGGGGGTCATTAAGCACTACATGTGTAACTCCCACACCAGAAACGATGGATTTTCCTAGCTCGTGGGAAGTGAATTTCACTTCCCGCTCTTCTATCACCTTTAAGAAAAAATACTAGAATGCTGGACCGCTGTAGTTCCACAGAGGCAGATTTTGGCAGATTTGACATTCCAATGCATGCTTTGTTCATGTTCCACCCCTCTTCCACCTATTATGATTTTAACTGCATCAGTCTGGTCAGCTATTTGCACTCACAGTGAGATCCTGTGTGTACCAACAGCATCACACCCCTACAGTTTGCTGAACTCCAGCCCTGCCTGTGCCACAGCAGTGCTTGTACCTGTCAAGTTCACCAAGGATCTCTTCTTGTCTCTCGAGCTCTTCTAAGCGGGCCCACAGTTCCTCCTCTGACTGAAAACGGCCCATTGATTTTGTATCACTTCCATTTGCTTGAAAATCTACCTCAAAAACATTTGATACTTTTGGCTTTGAATGAGGTCTGTGAGCAGTTCGGTATTTTCCTGTGCAACAAAAAGTAAGACACAATTACTAAAGCAACTGACAAAAAAAACCCAACAAAAAATATTGGGGGAAAAAACCCACAAAGGAGTTAAGGAATATGGGCAGAACGTTTTCCATTTCAAATTATAGTTTAACTGTTTAAGTGAAACTGTCAATGAACCAGAGCACCAGCACAGGATAATAGTCTCCGGATGTTACAGAAATACCGAGGCAAAGCAGAGATGTTTATTTACAAAGCAGGAGACACTGATCCTGTGACAGTTTTATTACAGTGTGGGGGTTTTTACCTCTTGTGCCAAACAGTAGATTTTGATTTGCTCTGATAGATACCAGCATGCGAATGCGACATTTGCTCACTGTCCCATTAACAGCACATTTTATTAACTGGGAAAACAAACCTAGTTTGTACTTTAGCTCGTTTTTTATAAAGTCACCTATATTCAAAAAGCAGAGTCTTTTTGTTTTGGATTCTTTTTAAATTGACAATGAAGACCATTAGAAATGATCTCCAGAGTCAACTGGAAAATCTGACCCAAATCCAGTCATTATGAATCACTTATTTGGTGAAAAAAACTCTGTGAAAAGCATACATAAATCTGCCTTTCAGAAATAATAAATATAAACCCCACTTAAAGCTTCAGAGGTGACCTGAGATACACACTTGTGAGCAAATGGTAGTCACTGACAAGTTCTTGCTGGCATTTAAAAGCTTTGCTACCTCATAAAACGGTGCATCCATTGAGGATGGGGAATACTTTTTCCTGTTTGAGTGCTGTCTAGCACATAGGGAACAAACTGCCCGCCAACAATACTAATGCTTTAGCCCTGTCTGGGTGAAGGGCAGGACTGTTTCTTTAACCCCCCTTCACCACAACAGCAGCAGCTCCCAGGGGTTGTTTCTGAGTGGTCCCAGGCAGGTTCCCAAGGAATTCCCTGCTCTCTGCCCATCACCACCCCAACCTGCGACTCTTTACAACAGTGAGACCCATCTCCTTCCATCACTGCTACAAATACACCCCATGTTTCATCTGTGCAGTGGACCCACAGTATCTCTGTGGGTCTTCCGGACACTCCTTTGTGATTCTAATCAACAGCAATGCAATGTCTTCGTTGCTCAGCACCCTTCAAGTTTTAAAATCTCTATTAACCAACTGAACGGCCATTTTTATTTTTTTTTTTTAAATTTTAAGAACTCATGGCTTAAACATATCCTTATTCAAATACGTCAGCTTATACTTTAATCCTGAGTTAAATACTGATTCAACAGCAACATTAAAAAGCAAACAGGTGACTGCAAGTAATGTTGGAATGTGTGTCCCCTACTCTTGCACGGGATAGCACTTTTCATCATCTCATTAAGAAAGGGCTGAAATGTATTTTATTGAGATTTGAATATAAATTGAGGTAAGCTAAGCAATCAGAGCAGCTTGTGAGTATTTCATTCTGTATAATTACAAAATTAATAAATAAAATTTGGAAGGATTAGTTAACAATCTATTTCAATTTGATTTTCAAATTGTGCCCTCCTAATTTCCTTCTGTAACCCTTCAGTATTAACCACGGACTTGACTACCAAGATAAGCACAGGGCTTCCTGAACACCAGCAAGTGCTTTAACGTGCCAGTCATCTTCCCTCCTAAATTCTAGCTCTTCTGTTGAGTTAGGAAACCAGGTCAGATCTCAGAGACAACAGAGGGCAACCACCTTCTACACCAACATCCATTATGCTTGCTCATTGTTACCACAGCACCACCATTAACCTCATACGCTAACGAAAAAAGTGAAGTATTAAAGTCTAGAAAACAGAGACTCAATGAGGT
>JAWMRA010000020.1:6245762-6273254 GCA_035584735.1 Pseudotriccus pelzelni
TTCAGTAGAAGCCTTTAAATAAAATAACATCCAGGTGAAGAGTCTGGTTTAGTGTGACAAAATTAAGACTGGTATTTGAAACATACTGTTAAAAATCCTTTGAAACTTCATTCCTGTTACCGTGTTCAAACATTTCTGTTACGATGGACAAGTGAAATATGCTCGTGCCCTAATAACTGTACTTTCAACACCCAGCAGAAGGCAGACAGCTCTCCTGTCTGGGCAACTACACTTCACTGCGATTTTGCAAACCTACTTTAAGAACTACCCAGTTCTCAGACATTAGTTCATTTGAGACATTGCTTTCTATATCCCCTCGTGCCAATTAAATAATGAACCCTTTCAACAGCAATTTATAAAATATTAAAAACTGAAGTTTCACTTTTACCTTAAAGTTATCATAAAAAACAAACTAATTTGCAAAAGAAGAAGGTCATAACTGCCTGAAAAGGAAACACAGCTTTGCTAAGACTTAAGAATTGGGGGAAAGAGGGCACAATTAAAGCCTTATACTAATAATATTAATAGACTTGCACTCTTTGTTCAACTCAAAACTAATACAAATGCAAATTTTCAGGAGGGAAGACTTACTACATAAATTAGTTTCAACAGAGGATCTCTAAGACCTTGCACCTACTGGTCCTATATACCCTGAAGGAGCTAAAAGCCTTTGTGAAGAAGTAAGCTGATTTTCTATTTTAAAACTCTTTTCTGAAATCATTAAAGCAATACAAGAAGATGTCTCATACAATACTATGAAGGAGGCAAAGCGATCCTCTCTAACACAGGGTCATCAAAGTCACACTCCAAGAAACTTTTTTAAGCAACAGCTCACTCACTTCATAAATCTGGCTACCTCCTGCCTCAGCACTGCTTCTCTCCATTAATGATACGTGATCACCAGTACTGTAGCACATAAAAAACCCTCATACACCCCAAATTATTTATTTTTACAGTATAGAAGTATGGCAGAGCATCCTGCTCTTCCCATTCTACAGAGAGGAACATGTAATGAGGGACAACAACCATAAAATATTCCAGTCGAAAAATCACTTTCAAAACAATTCTCAGTCTTTTTACTCTTAACTCTCCTTTTGCCTGTTACTTTAATATTTAATTAAGTATCTCTCTGGTCTTGCAGCTAATCCTACAAAGTTTTAAGTCCGAACACAGCTACTCCTCATACAGTTTTCTGGCTAGGGTAGGCATTTGTAAATGTTTCAGAGATTGCATTTCATATAATGATAGGCGTTTCAGATAAGGATGTGTGAAAATACACTAATAACCACAAAATGATTACAAAATGCATTTAAGTAGACAAAATGAATTTGTACTTGTACTTAGAAAATAAAATCTACTTAGTGACTCAGACTTCTACAGACAGGTTCAGATTCCTCCTCCCCCTCCACATATGCAGAAGAGAGAATTATGCATGAAACAGTCAAGGGAAAACATAACTACCACTAAGTGTGTGGGACTACTCTCATCCTAATTTTATCAGATTCAGTATTGTATCCTCTTCTCCCTGTTGATATCTAACAGTGGCTCAAATACAATTCCTTAAAAATGTATTACTTGCAGTAAATAGTTTAGAAAGAATTTTATGCATTTTGGAAAAGGCTACTCAAGCTAAGTCCACCCTTTCCATCCAGAAGCACAAAGAAGCACAGCTCAGACTTCTGGAATATTTCAAAAGCATTAACCTTTAAACCAAACAGCAACCTATGTGTCAAATGTGCAGTCATCTCCATTAGTTAGGCTGTTTCTAAGAAATAGCTCAAGATTCTTCTATGAAAAAGGCTCTGCATTTGCATTTCCTCCTGGATGAAATACCATTTACAAGTATTTGATGTGTCGAGCAGTGCCAACGCAGACCCTATCAGAGGACACAGCTCCTTCCACACACCGCTGGGGTCCTGCTCCCCTTACACAACTCCTTTGAGAGCTGCCTCATCCTCCATCAGACACAGCAGCTCTTATTATCAGTTAATTCATATAAACATCATCATCTACAGTTTCTTTTGGTCTATAATGCACCCTCTGAAGTCCAAATAAAAGAGAGGTGGTGATAGTTTTCCTACAAAATACTCCCACCTGTGCCTTCAGCCCTTGAAGGTAGTCTCAGTATAGCTAAGCATCTAGTTGGGACCGATTTTCCTCAAGTTTTTATTTTACATTCATAGTAAACGTGGTGCTCAGCTGTTTCTTAAGCACCACGAGTGTCTCACTCGTTGCCTGCATATCTAAATATTGTTCAGCAGCCATCCAGGTTACTCTGCTCCTGGAGCACCAGACTGCGATGCTGCTTTCCAGATGGGAGCACGCTGGTTTGCTCCGTTAGGTAAGGACACTGAGCAGTTACACACAGGGTTTTATTTTAAAACGCTGTACAAGCATTAACTAATCTGTGAGGGAGGTAAGCATTACTCTCTCCTATTTTACAGATGAAGAAACAGACAGTTTAAGTGACTTGCCCCAGGCCACAGAGCACAGCAGCGGACAGCTGGGATTACCATGACACTCCATCCCAGTGTCCCCGTTCAGCCCCGCTGGGTTGCTCACCTTGCCCTGCCAGCAGAAAACCCGAGGCTCCTGCCTGGCCAAAGGAGAGACCTTCCCTTGGTCAGGCCCCTCAGCAAAGAAGGGGCCTCCTGGAAAAAGGCTCATTCACGCAACTGGAGGGCAAGCTCGCGGTTTTGTGTTTTAAACTTGCCACTGCGCACCCTAAAAGCCTCCAACATCATTCCCTGAATTTTAAAATGCACAGTAACTAGTGAGAAACAAGTCACTCTACAAACTACAGGGGTTTTTTTATTAATTGAGACCCCCATAAAAATATCAGTAGAATAAGAGAGGCTCCACAGTCTCCTCCTCTTACTACCCCGTGGTTTAAGCTTCTTAGAGCCTTTTAAGACGGATTGAACCAGAGGCTGTTGTCCAACTTTGTCACATCCAATAATCTGAGCAAAGTCTGACATGGCTTTCAGGTGAACCCGCGTAGTTCCTATTTACATGTCTCAGCTAAACCACTTGGAAAGATAGTTCAGCCCCACAGACCAGCCAGAGCCTCCAGGACTGTTTTCCAGAACTGCCCAGAGGAAAAGGTATTTGAACCAGAAATCAGGATATGTAGATTTTCTCTACACAGCAGCATTTGAATATTCACAGGCAGAAATATCTCTTTACATTTAGATCACTCCTTCCCAGCTCCCTTATTAGTCTGAAAGGACTTGACTGGATTTCCTACACCACGATTAGTCATTTTTAAGAAGCAGCCCTCTGCTTGCTACAAATACACTGGTGGAGGAGAAAATAATTGGGGAACACATTTCATATTGTTGAAATGAAGTCCACCGAAGCCAGATTTTACACGACATGACAACGTACTAATGCCAAACTGACACAAATTCTCATCTATGCGTTTTGGCTTTAATGGGTTAATTAGCTTGGCTGGATACAAATTTTAATTATCTGAGTTTGACATTAATGTCCTTGGAGTGTTGTCTATAAGGATTTGGGGAATCATAGACATTATTTTAGTTACTTCTGGAAACTGTGTGTTACACTGGGATTTAAATAGTAAGAACAGACAAGAATAGTGAGAACAGGTTGATCTATTTCGAAAAGTCAGACTTTGTGAAACAGGACAAACTGAACAAAGCTGAAGCCTAGTGTACCTCACTAGGTTCCACTGGTCTTCAGGGAAGTTTCACGGATATAACAGAAAAAACACATGAAAGTTAGGAAATAATCTCCTTTGAGGACAGATGATGGGACAGAAATTTTAAATTAAGTATAACAAAGAATTCTGCAATTGAAAATATATATAACAAAGAATATGCACTTGAGATTTAGAGTCAGGATCTTCTTGTTGCCTAACACAATTTCTCAAGTAAAAAAGGTAACCAGCCTTAATACAGTTATACACAGAGTGTTGGTACAGGCCAGGGAACAACCACCTACCTCAGTTACTGACTCCGTTCCTCCAGAGTGAGAACCTGGAGGTACAACCTGAAGGCAGGACTTCAACAGCTGCCATTTTCCACCATGGAAATGCCACCATCCCACTCCAGGTGCAGAAGGAAGTTACACGGGAGACCCACAGCACAGCATTTTGCATGCAGAATCCAATCAGCAATTTCTAGCCCAATTATTACTGACCCCTGAACCAAACAAGAATGCCCACCATGCAGCCTGTTAACAGACCATGTTAACGTTACTGAGGCTGGAGGTGAAGCATCATACAAACTAATGCACATGCTCCACTCCTGAATTCTTTTGGAGATGGAAGGTATTTCCCTGCAAAAGTACAGCACTACAGCACAATTACAAGTACTATTAATGGGTTGAGTTACAGTGTGCTATTTGAAGTGCATTACTTATTTTCTTGCTTTCAAGGGTCTGCATAAGTAGATCAATCATCTGAGGATTTTTAAATGTATTTCAATAAATATATGTTTAATAAGCAACAGAATTTTTTGTAGCAAATCATTTCCCAACAAAATACCACAGGTTACTTGAAACAAGTAAGATCTGCAGTTCTGCAGAAAGCAGCATCTACTAAAAGCTTTTCAAAAAACCCTTCTCTGTTCTTCTATTCTTTCCTGTTCATTTTTCCAGAAATGGATTTAAGAGTTAAAAGAGAATCCTGATGGCTTTTTGTGTGTATGGATTTAAGCTCTCTTTGTGCTTGCCACAAGACACATAAATTCATTCCTTATAACAGCAACTGCACTAGTCCTTTAAAATGCAATGCAATCCTTTTTTGTGCAGGAACTTTGCACCATTTAAAGACAATCTTCATTTTGTTTTCCATGTTCTCTTGGTATCAAAACCAAAGTCATTTGGATTTTCCTCTGTAAAAATTTGTTGGCCTTAGGAACACTGAGTAAATGCACCACATTTCTCTCTTAGGTTCACACACCTATGTAATTGCTAGAATTATGTGAATATATTTGAATTCCCCCCTAAATGAAAAAGGGTGGCATTCAGCCAACTCCTGTATTGTCCAGTAAGAACTACAAAAAGGTAGGGGTTTCTTCGGATCACAACTTAGAGGAAGGAGTCTATGCTTCCCACTTTCTTCCACCGTGTTCTGGTTAAAATACCCAGGCCATGGTCCTGTGAGAATCCAAACACCTCCTGGGAGCTGCAGAGCAAATTTAGAGCACTTAGCACTCCATCGAATCAGCTCCTAACTTAACAAGGGTAAGGAAGGAACTGATGGAGGTTATCAAACTAAAAAGTGATAATCGCAAAAAATGGTTAAAAAGAAGTTCAAAAGCACAGTGAGGCAGAATTCTCTGGTATGCAGGAAAAAGAGCAAAAAATATATATTTTTTTTATTTTTTTTTTTTAAGAAAGAAAATCAATGACTAGATTTCTTTGTAACACTGCCTGCGCTTTTTGTTCTTTACCCCCAAAAATGTGAGTAGGCAAGTTGTGCTACAGTCTTTAGAATATTAAGGAAGTTATTTTCACCCTTGGATGAAACACTGAAACCTCTAAAGGCCTCACTCATTCACAGATGGGAAATGGAAAGCCTTCCTATCATGTATTTTGGAGACAATAACCTTTTTTTCTGGAAATGCTGATAAGGAACAAATTCAAACTGGTCCTCATCCTCCCGGATCATCTTATTAAAAACAATGGTATCTTTTAAACCCTGTATACCAAGCTATCGGTCAATTTTGATTGACACAAATATTTGTATTAAAGGTTACATACTGCAATTTACTACTGGGTACTATCACAATAGTGTATGTTAATGTAATCAGTATTTTCATTTCATGAATTCATTTGCAGCATGACACTGCAAGGGTATTCTTACATATACCGAAGACAAAATTGCTAAGTAGTTCAACAATTCTCCTTTAAGTGGGATTTTTTTTTTTTTATCTGATAAATTTTTAACACAATAAAACCACTCCTAGTTCTGTGTGCATGGTTTAATTTCCCACCTTTTAAAGTGTTGAGACACTTGGAATATCTAGCATACTGAATTAATCCACAAATATTTACAAGAAAAATCTATTTAATTTTTTTCTGTAGTAACTACCACAGGGACTATTGTAATGAAAAATTTCCCATCTTAAAGAATTAATGCGATTACTGATATAGAGAAAAAATGTAATTTATATCATCACAAACACGTAAAAGATATAATCCCATATTCACAAAAAGAATCTTTATTCCCTCTTTGAATACTGAGACAATACAGTCTTGCCTTGAGGAGAACAGAAATATTATGAAGTACCTTAAGCAAGATAATTGTAGGAGAAAAAAACCTACAACTGCATTATTGTTGTGCTAAACTGTGACATACTTAAAAAGCTAATTTCTTTTATTTTAATGGAATTTGGTGTGCATATCCTTTAATCTACTTCACTATTTCTTCACATTTTTACACACAAACATATGTGTAAAGTGTTTCCCATTATCTGTACCACCTGGTTTGTCAAACTGCAATGATTTTAAAGCAATTAAAAATATGCTTGGCAGTTCCATAAACTTCATCAGACTTATTAACAGTTTGGAGAATAACTTCACCTCTCAAATGTCAAAACAAATGCACAGCAAATTAAACATCTACTGCAACTCAAATATTATTCAAGAAGGCATGATCAATATTTTATGAAAAAGTAACATTTGACATGAGCGACTGTCCCAAATTTTACCAAATACATTTCAACCAATCACAGTACTGAACAGTTTGCATCCAAATCAAAAGCTAAGCAAACAAAAATGTATCCCCAAAATACAGCTTTCTACAGCTATGTCAGCTAAATGCATTCAAAATTCAGTACAGTCACCCTTCAATTATTCCTTTCAATTAAATAAGTTTTAACCAAGAAATTAATCTGCTGTGGCTGGGCATTTCTCTATCCCACAGAAGCAAACATTTTTTCACTCATTCTCCTTTAAAAAGCAAATTTAACAAAACTACTAAGACAAAAAGGATGACCTAATTAGTGCTAAGTAATATTTAAAGCTTTTATATATAGTACACTCTTACTGTTACCCCTAACTTCCAAGGCATTATACTCACTGATATTGTCTGATTTATCTGGCACTACTGCTGCTTAAGCATGCAAATTCATATTCTCCATTCTTGCATGCATCCAACACACACAGAAGGAATATAACTGTGAAGAAAATGTCCTGTGAGCCTTGATTAAATTAACTGTTGGGGCACTGATGTGCTCAAAGGCCAGCGGGGCCAGAGGTCTCCAGTGGGTAGACCCACGTCAGATTAGTCAAAGGCAGTAACGAAAACTCCCCAGAACCAGCAAGAAAGAAATTCAGAACTGAGTTAGAGGAATCTCTGACCCTTTTCTACCTAAGAGCCAGTCCCAGTAGAAAACTTCAACCCTGAACAGATGCTCTCCCACTTCTCACCATTCAGGAGAGTGAGACACGAGATATGACATGCAATGAAAATGTGTGTCTTGTATTTATTTCCTTATAACTCCTAATTTCTGGTAAAGCACTGCATTACTAATGTTAGTACTGTACTAATTAAGTTCATCTCAGTTATCTGAACAGATTCGACTAGCTACTTACGAAAAAACACCCATCTAAATTAAATGGAGTAGTATTAGACAAAAAAAAAAAAATGTAGGTCACTCAAGAAGCAAACCATCAACAAATATTGCCAGCTTTATTTCGGCATGAGCCTTTCTTTGCTCTGTTCAGACCCCAATTCCTACATATCAAAGCCTTTAAGCACACACTGGCCTTAAGCATGTGCTTAAAAAGCTTTGCTGTGCGAGGACCTTCCTCCTGGCACGCAGGACATTGGGGACTGCTCGCAGTGTAATCCTCTGCACGGAGCGTGCCCTCCTTTCCAGTGTGTGTGACCTACTCGGGGAATTTATGTCCAAAACAAAAAGATTATGTACTAAAAATCAAATCACGTTGTGTCAACGTAATGGTAATGCCCAATATACCCTGTAAGCTGTGAAGAGCCTCTGCTCACAAAATGCCAGTGAAATCAGAAGTCATACCTGTGAAAATAACTCCAGTGCAATAAATACACAAAAGAGACTCAAAACTAACACTTGCCAAACATCAGTCTTGCATATTTGTGCCCCAAGCAGCCAATTCATATTATACAGCAGTGGCCTACAGATCTTTCACATACTTTTTTTCTAATTAGAACAAACTAGTAAAATTTCCAATATTCTTCTCTAAGTTGCATTCATTTAGTGTTCAAATGGATTAAAGAGTTTAAGTCAGTTGTGTTTTTAAGGGAGAAAAGCCTATCTAGAAAAGAAATATCTTTTTTTCAGAATCATATGTACTAATACATTTTTTTGTCATCCCAAACTGAAAACAGACCTTTAAAGAAAAAAGTTTTTAGTTAATATCAGTGTTTTGGAGCCTCCCACTGGCAGCCATCACACAGCTGAAGTGAACTATCAGCTGAATGCAGGCTTTATATCCAGCATCAGTCTATCTTGCTTTAAAAGAAATTAGTATTTCTGAGTTTGTATTTTAAATGCAATTTAAAAGATCATAAAGGAAAGAATCCAGCATTTATTGTGTGTCTCCCAGCAGACTACTTAATGTTCAAACATCTACTATGCAAAGGTCAAATGATTTCACTGAATGTAACAGTGACAAAAATATTCTGCAGCACTGAAAAAAATATCAGATGACCAAGGAAAAAGATGTGGGTCTGAGATCTCACAAGAGTCACAATAAATAATGTAGATTCAGTTCAGTAAGAAAGAAAATTACAAAGCTGTGTCATGAGAACGAGATTAAGAAAGATAATAGGTAAAATATACAAATCACATACTTTTGGCAGTGCTCTTCATAAAGGAAAATGATAAAATACAGCAAATGAATTTTTATGAAACAACCCCAACTTTTCTTACATAAATATTGCCTGCACAAAACTGAAAAAAAAAAACCTTATTCAGATGGAGAAGCTCCAGGGTGTTCTGCTGCAGGCAGCAACATGGACAGCTGAAGTCAAACAAAAATTCAGTGCAAATAGTTGTGGTAGTTGTAAAATACAAGGGGCAAAGCTGCAGTGAGCACTCACTGAGGAATGAGACAGATTACAGGTAAAACCAATATGAAAAAAATCAACTCTAATGCTTATCTGAAGCAAACAGCAAAGGCTAATAGGCACCCTTTTATTTTCTATTTTGTTGTCCTTTTCCTTCTTTGACATTTACATCCAGTATTTTAGGCTCTCATTCTTTCTAACATAAAGAGGCTGCAAAGTGTACCACGCACAGCACTTGCTGGTAGTCCTGGCTCTTCAAAGCCAAGATCTCACCACCAGCTCAAAAGAGCTGGAAACAAAGCCAGGAACTGCCTGTCTGCCTCTGTGATGTGCTGCTCTGTAAGATGAATTTGGTGGTGATCAACTGCACTTGAACTGGGGAGATCCAGCGGATCACTCCACACCAATGGACAGGAGTGTCAAGAGGCAGAAATGCAGCTGAGCAGCGCGTGAGTTAAAAAACCCAACAAGCAGGAGGAAAGTATGTACAGATGGAGAAGAAAGCTGGAAAATTATACCGACAAAAAAGCCCAACCAAAACAGAGGATAAGGCAGCAAAGAAATAAGAAACTAGATAAGGGAACAGAATATAGGGAATAAGGTAACTAAGAACAAAAGCACTACATGGTGTCCTTTCTGGAAGAGAACACAGCATTTGTCACATTAAAGGAAAGTGAAAGGTGCTTTTTAGTTTGGTTGGGCTTTTCTAGTTAGAAGTATTCAATCAACTGTCAAGTAAAGATGGAAAATAAGGTGCTAAACTGATATTACACCTGAATGAGACTCCTGTTTGTGAGTTCACAAAAAAAATGAACAGCGTAGATGTCACTAATTTTATATATTAATACAAAGATACATCACTTTGACTATTAAATTGCGTTCAGAAGCATACATACGTTTTTTTCTGTGCTCAACCAGCTCAATAGCCTGCTTTGCTGAGCATTTTGAAAACCAGTTGTCCCCAAGCAGAACAGTGACCTCATTGGTGTGGACAAGCTTTCCTGGCATGAAGGCAAGAGGACCAAAAGGTACCTGTCAAAGACAGAGAAGAAACTGCTGAAAATCACTAATGAAAATAAAATGTAGACAGTCCTATACGTCTTGTTTTTTCTACAAAAATAGTAAAATACAGAGTATAAAAGAAAATTCTGCAGAAATTACTTAATGATTAACCCTTCAGAAATATTCAAATGACCACAACAATTTGAATTTAGTACTGTACTTACAAGATCTGAAACGTTGTATTTCACAAGACAAGTTGTTTTGTGACATAAAACTATAGTATAGCTGAATGTTCGCATGGAAAACAAATTCACTTAATGCAAACATATAAACCTTGATAATACAAATATTATCATTTGAGCTACATATTTGCCACGTGCAGACTACATTAATTTCCTAATAAAAGCCAGATCAGGTTTGCCAACATTTTTTAAATATTTGAACAGGTCTGGCCAATTCAGAGTTGCTTTTCTCAGTATCTGTCTCACTAATAGTAAGTACGTACAAACTCCAGTGTAAGTCCGTGGGGCTACTAGCAGGACCACAGACAGTGCTTAATGTCACTTCTGTGTTATCCAACAGATTACAGACCTCAACCTCCCAGTGATGCTCCAGCATCACTCCTCCTGTAACAGCTCTCCAGGCACAAGGACAATAGATAAAAGCAGAACACTTCAGGTAGGAGTACACCAGTGATAAACACATTTTATAACTTTACAGGTGCTTCTCAAAACGTGTTGGCCCCATTTTAACATGTATTGTAATGTACAGGGCACTGGTTTTGAGACTTAAGACATCTTCTACCAGTCACGCTTTACAGACAGTGCTTGGGCAAGTCCTGTGGTTGAGGAGAAGCTTTGGCCACCCTCATCCCTGTCCCCTGCACTATTCCCTGGCATCTGACCCTCAGGTCTACCGCCACCTGCCTGGCTGCCTTTGGGCTTCCATCAAAGAGATTAGGAGACCAAAATAAAATTAAATTTAAAATGGATGAGGCAAAAAGGTAAGAACCACATCCACATCAAGTTTTCTCTTTCTTAAGGTAAAAAGAAATCTGTTTCAGACAGTTTGTATTGGGTCCTTCTACTTTATTCCTCTGCCTCCTTTTTTATTTCCTTACAGCCACTTGTTTTCTCATCATGTTTGTGCTGAAGCAGAACACTTTTCCTAATGGGTCTGTCTCCTTGGAAAGCAATATTCCCTATCTTCAATATCCAGGAGGCTACCAATGCTTGAAACAGTTCTCCAGCAGGCAGGACCCTGATGTTAAGACCGAGCAGAATGTGTTTTTCCTACACATGTACCCTCCCTGACTTGGTTTTAAAGTAGCAGACTGCACCAGTTGCCTGTTCACTCTTTCCCCAAAATGATGAAAGCAAAATTGAAAACACATGAAAATATTTGGCTAACAGGATAGGAACTATTTATATACATTTAAAATAACAGATGTGAGTTGACATTGCTGCTTTAACCAGGAATAAGCCCTATCAAGCTTTTTTTAAAAAAATAAGGGGGGTTCTGTGCTTTGAAACAAAACAACCTTTTTGCTTTACATCATGTAGCCACACATACATGATAAATGGACTACACACATAAAATCCAGAGCTGTATCATCAGCACAGGAAAGGGAAACGCTCACTATTCCCACATGCTAAGTGCAATCCAATGCCTTCTTACTAACAACCCAGGTCTGTATCTGAGTCAGACTGCCAAGGAAGACAGCACTAAGGCACTGTGTGCTGAAATCAGCCACTCAGTTAGGTATAGGACAACTTCGCTCCTTTCAAAGACGTACCTTGAGTTGAACCTGAGAAGGGAAGAGGGAAAAAAACATAGAGAGACAAGCCAATTTGTAAAAATTCTAGTGAGCTCAAGCCAACAGGGCAAATTTTACACAGGGAGCTGTGCAGTTGTTAGGGAAGATTCAAAGCACCAGAAAAGATCGCTATGTCAATAGGAAGATCGGTGAAACAAAAATTAGCAGCACCTTTTTATGTAAAAATCAATGTTCTAGGGTTTATTTCCATGAATCAGGAAATACTACGGCCACTTTCTTCTCAGGAAATGACTAAGTACCGTAATTCAGTCATAATTATAGTTTTCTGTACAATAGATTTACATATCAAACATGTCAGGTTTTGTGTTAAGCGTTTATGTCATCAGCTCTCAGTTGTCAGTAACACTGTAATTTATAATGGATTTCAAGGAAAAGAGAAAGAAACAAAAGCAAAGGTTTAACTATTATCATAATAAATATAACATTACTAAGTACCAACACCTCACCACCAGTGCAGACACCCCATTACTAACAGTTCCAGCCCATTTTCTTGCGTGACCTCTACACTTTACATACCATGATATCATAGGACAGTTTATCAGGCAATGTATGGAGTCGTTCCTGAAGAGCTTCATAATCGCTCTCCACCTTCTTCCTGTTTGAAAAATTCAAATTGATTCAATTTCAGAGATAAAGTAAAAAGTTAATGTTTTTTCTGCTAGTAAATCAACAGCACAAAAATACCCAAACAAAACTACTTTACTCTTAAACACATGCAGTTGATAAAAGACATAGGATGACAGACATAATAGCGGGATTATTTTATAATAATGTGTATTAAGATAGGTACATGATTCTTTTAGCTTGTGCATGTCTCTTTCTGAATTAGAACTTTCCATGGTGCAAAGAATCATTTTTTTTCACTAGGATCTGGCATATCTTACTCCATGTTCAAATTCAAGTTATAACACCACCAACATCTAGAAAAATAACTGGAAATCCAGTTTATATTTTATAAGAGGCAAATTCTTCAAAGTATCAGTTGTAATAAAGAATGCATGACCCCAGTTTGAGCTGAATCATTTGGAAACATTTTAATTAATTCTGATTTTCACACGAACTTCATGTTCCTATCAAGAGTCAACACTCCCGAAAAGCGGCTCGACCACCAAGATTCTGTCGCATCTCCAGCCCCTGACAAGGGACAATACAGGTGAGGAGCGTCCCTTCTGCTACTTCTCTATCCAAAATGTAAATAAGGCTCACAGTACATGTGGCTACTCAGGAGAGAAATGGCTTGGGGAACTGAGACAAAGTATTCCCAGGGCAGACACCTGCTTCTTCACAGGACTTTGCTAGACTCAGCGTTTCAATGGCTGCAGGGATTTTCCTTTGTGTGCAAAACAACCAACTACACTCCCTCCAAAAAAAAGCCTTATTTTGTGAAGACATTCTTAAACACTTAAATTTGTCTGGAAAAAGTCTCTTAATGGACCACTGCCATTCTGAAGATGGTCAGAAATCAGCGCCTGCATGAAGTAGCTGGCATATAAATGTCAGGTTTGATGATATTGTTTACTTGCATTTCAAAATAGTAAACATATACATGGTAGTAAAGTCTGCAATAAAAGGCAACTGAAAGCACGGAGCAGCACACTTAACGACGCTGACCCAAGATGCAAATTACAGGTTTTCTGAGGATGATTCAAGAAAGCAATCTATAAATGTGCTGAAAAATGTATGTCATAGTTGATAACACAACTCTCAAAATATTACCATCGATTTTCTCAGATTCATAAGCTGAGTGAAATCTTTTTCAGCATTCATTATCAAAAATTATCTGATATTCTTATGTTTTGACTCATTTGCTTCACAGTTTAACTTAGGTGTAATCATCCTACTTTATACCTATTTAAAGTTGCTGAACTCGTCCTGAAAAAAAATTAATTTAGGCTTTTATGCCATTTGGACATTAAAGCCATATTCCACATAAGTGATTTACAAGAGATGCTTGCTACTGCTTTGCTCTGACAGTAGATTTCTCCCAGACATTTTGGGCAAGTTTCTCTGTCCACTGCCCTACATCAGAGTGAAAATGTAATTCACTTCCTTCAAAGGGGAAGGACAAACTCATGAATCTTAACAAAATTCACTGAGATGTTTTGGGGAAGGAAGGAACATAATGACAACTTGGTGTCAACAATAACAATCAATTACTTAATGCTATTTACAGAGTCCAGCCTTTGCCTCAGAGAGATCCGGATCTGAGAAAGGGACTCCAACCAGTCACTGATAAACAAACACAATCCTGTCCCATGTCTCAAATGCAGAGAGAAGACTCCATGGGAAGAGAATGGCATGAGAGTTCCCCCATTCGCAGCAGGATTAAACATTCCCATCATTTCATGGCTGAAAGTCACTCAACATTTCTTCATTAATCTGAAAAGAAGACACTACCTTTAATGTCTGACCGCTGCCCATTACAGAATAATCTGAAATCAGGAGAAATCAGCTGCCAGAAAAGCCAGGTTGCTTTAGAGAGCAAAGCATTCTACTTTTTTCAGTGGGGCTGCTGCCCTTTGCTGAGCAAAGCTCCACCACAGGAATTTCTAAAAGCAGGGCCACATCCTGAACTAGACCACCAAGACAAAATTAAAATTAATCCTTTTAATTAATTGGCCTGAAACAGCACTACGTAAGGAAGGAAGCTGACATCCCTCTTCAACTATAGCTGATGGTCCCACAGGCTCTGGGGTGTGCCAGTGCTACACTCTGTCCCAGGAAATGAAGAACTAAAGTGAACAGGGAGGAATAATCCTGGGACTACAGCTATGAACATGTCCCAGGGAAATGCATGTCTACATATTTAATCCCATACCAGAGCCATTACTGGATTCATGGCTTTAGAAATACACTTCAAAAAGTGCAGTGAAAAAATTAAAAAGAAAATAATTTAATGGAAATATATTGAAGCTGAGCATTTTAAAACCCTATTGTTATTCACCCAATTCTATTTAACATTCTTCTGTGTCACTGACTACTTAAAAGGTCTTCTATGAACAAATTACTTAGTTGAAACAAGAGCACTCAGCTCTTGCACAATCAAGACCTAAATAAGAGTACTAAATTTTAAATAATTTTTTTATAAAGTGAAGATTGTATGGATGCTGTGCAAACTGCTTTTCTATACAAAAGATATCAGTAAGTTAGGTTGTTCTTTAGACATTCTGTGCCCAAAGCCCCCAAGTTCATGGGGTCATGGCCAGACTTTGCATAAAAGCAAAAACAGGAGGCAACTCCTCCTTCCACGGCCAAGCCTCCCAGCCCACTCCACAAACCTCTGCCATTTTAGAAGAGGAAATAATTGTCACAACTTTCCAAACTTTTAAAAATCTGCTGAAATTCCAAGGCTTTCTGTCAAACAGGTTATTTCTGACAAATATTGCCTCGCAGGGGAAGAACGTCCCTGCAGAATCTCCCGTAGGACCAAACAGGTACAGACACTGCAAAGCTCCTGAGAAAGTGCATGTGCTGGAGATACTCTGCCTGCCTTCACCACAGCAGCAACAGTAGGCACTTCAATAATATTTCCCTTATTGAAAATTAATGCAGCCTCTGAATTTTAAGCATAAATGAAACATATTAGTTTTAGATTATTTTTGCGAGCCAATAGTCAGAATTTAATATGATGATGTGTACAGATTGCCTTGATTTTTTTTTTTCCCCTCTTATCCAGGGCTTGCAGCCTATGTGCATTTAAACTAAAAACATTTGATGCACACTAAATATAAATTATTTGCTTGGAGATCTTTCAGGCATGAAGAAAAAGCCTCTTAAAATAAATTTAAAATATTATATGCTTGATGGTGTATAACCAAAGGTTTAATCTCACCACTAAAGGGGCAGTTGCTGTGATTCTGCAATAACCCTGCAGACAATAATCAAGACAGCTCCTGTTGTTCTCTCAGTAAAATCATGGTAAACACAGCATGGATATATCGTAATTTGATATCTGTAAGATCAACTGTTATATCTCACAGTAACTCATAATATAAGATTTCATTCACCATTAAATGTACATTTTCCTCAGATGCCATACAAAACTATTATTTACTAGGCATATTTTCTATTAACCATAGATTGCCAACAGAGAAAAAAGTGCCCAGAAATCAATTTTTTACATAACAAATCATTTCTTTTAAGTATTAAAAACTAAGCTTTAGCACATTCTTTACTGGGGGGGAGGGAACAATGAAACATTACTTTCACATTGTTTTAGCACATGGAGGGGAGCAAGCAGAATTTCCCTACTTGCTCCATAGTTAGAAAACAACAAGAATAATTCTACCCTGGGAGCACCTTTGCACCAATCAGGCATATTCAGCACTCATCCCACAAGGTTACTTGGGAAAAAATGACGAATGAGATGGGTATTTAAGGTAGAAGTATAAACACTGAAGCTCACTGTATTTGTGATTTAATGACATCAGTAAGAAATATACACGTTTTAAAGAGAGTGCACTGCAACAATTCCAAGCTATCACTAACTGTAATCCCCAAAACATGCTAGCAGGATTTGACTCTCATCTGAATAAATAGCAGTACTTTACTAAAATATAACTAGGTTACTCATCAGTATTTTAGGCATGTAATCAAACATTTTTTACTTACCAGTGCTGGATTTTTTCTTGGCAGCTAGTGACCACCTGTCATTAAAACAGATAACTACTCATGAAAAAAACAAGGCTAAGCACACAGCTGCAATGTCAATGCATCAGAAACTAGAACAGTAGCTTTACAGATTTGGTGGTGCCTCTATGTACATTTTTATTTGTCAGGGCAAAGGCATGTGAATGGTTGCTCTTAAGCAGCACACTTTATCACACGCTAATGCAGAGTGATAACCACAGAAAAAATTACAGCTTTTCACTCCGTATTTTGGTACAATACCTGCTCCATAACTATTACGTGACACACCATCTGAGATAAGTAGCAGTTTGTGCAATCTGCCGATCTATTTTCAGTGTTACATGTTTGCAGAATAAGAAAACAACATAAATTATAACAAGACATCGATGTAACTTCCATATTCAGTCATTAAAAACAAAAACAAATGAACCTCACAGCACCAAAAATATTTTTCCTCTATCAGTACATCAACAAATGTTTCCACTGGCCATTTTAACTTTAAAAAGCACAAATTAACTTTGTGCTGTATAAACACATGGATATTTGACACCATGATGGGCTGCTGGCTTTCCTTCTGTTCTTGCTGGGTGTCACAAAAGCTAAGTTTTAATATGAATATTTCACTTAGTTCCTTATGCCACAGGCTTTCCCAAAAGATATAAAAGAATTATAAAATAAAGCACATTGTTAAAATTTAATATTCTTTTCTTTTTTACCTGTATTTTTTAAACTAAATATAGAGCAAACAGACAGGATGCTGAAACCTGTGACCTTCTCTGCCACAATTATGTGGAGATTTTGTCTTTCAAAACATATTCTGATCTCTGAATAATGGTTACCAAAAATATAACACAAACAATTTCATTCAATTATATGAAATGCAATGAAGCCATGAGGCAGTTAAATATGTCTAGACATCTTCTCAATATAAGCATTTTCTAGATTTTTTTTTTTTACAAATTTTGTTTTTCCTATAGCCAAAATAATACTAACATTTGAAAGCAATTAATGAGAAAATTTGCAGAGAAAACAATAACATACATTCAAGTATCACTGAAATCACTGGAGCAGATAATTCTTTTTTTTCCCCCAAACAACAGAATGAAAGACATTTTTTTTTTTCAGTGAGCATATGTGCAGCTATTGCAGAACAGATCTCAGACCCCGTACTTTCTACTCATGTAGGAGTAAAAAAATGGGACTGCTTTGTGAGCTAATAATTCTTTAAACAGAGTAAAGTTCTTAAATGAAAAGGATCAGCTCTACATTTGTGGTTATGGTATTTCATAATCCATCAGGATGACCCAGGTAGCTCATCCACATAAGCCAAGTTTAAATTTATCATTTGGTTTAAACTCCTACAAATCAAATGCCTAGCAAATATCTTCCTTAATGTGCAAGCTAACTATTTTTAAGCTTAAGAGTAAATATACAGACTTGTACAGGACATCAACCCAGAAATCTAATTCACACTGTTAATATTAAGCCCATTTTAAGAGTAAAGTTTCTTCAGAAGGTACAAATCACACAGCACAGCAACATCTGTTAACAATGCTAACACACACTGGAGCCCACCACTGACAAGTCAAGGAGTCAGAGCCTATTCTACCCACATCCTTCACCCTTTCACACTTGGCAGTGATTGTGGAGTACACAACATCATTTAGCATACAAAAATGTTTATGGAATCCTTTAAGAAAGTTCCGATTTAATTGCCCCATTATAGATGAAGATGGAAAAGACAGGAAGCTTTCCATTCCCAATACATGGCATTCCATGCATGAAGTGAGCTAAATGCACAAAAAGAAAAGCCCTGCAAACCGTAAGAGCAGCATGTTCATTAACCTCTACATGATAATCCTTTCGTAGCTGCATATTAACTAGTTACATATTCATAATAATTTACATTATTTAGAGGACCTTCTATGAAAATTTCCAGGCTATATCCATTAGCTACAATGTTAAAGGTTACAGAAGATAGTCTACTTAATGTTTCCAGGAAGCTTTTTTTAATTAGTAAATATGTAAATTGGGCACATATGCTTTTTATGTTTTTAAAAAATAGTCCATCAGTAAAACAGCATAGGGGAATATGCTGTTTCCATCACCCTTTATCCCTCTTAAAAAAAAAAAAAAAAAAAATCAATAACACCAATCAATTTTAATTTAATTCTTCTTCTTTGATATAATCTCTCTTGAAGGGATACTAAAGGGTGGAACCAACAACAAACCTTTTCATTTCAGTGGCCAGCATAAAACGAGACCTTTCACAGAAGTGCTAAAATATACCACCTTAAAAATATTGCAGGCTGCACTTCTGGAACTGAAGTCTATTAAAAGAATAGAGAGAATAAATATTGAAAAACAGATGGAGATCAATTATGCATATGTCCTTTATTAGGTCAGTCCCACTGTTTGGATAACAACTGGTCTTATCACAGCAAAGAAACAAATAGATAAATATATAAACAAATCTTTGATTCTTTGCCTTTAATCAAACACAGGAAAATCATTAGTCTATCTTCCACACATAATTTATATTTAGCATTACAATTAAACAATGAAAATCCCCTTTAGGGTAAATAAAATAAATGACCTGTCTGTTTGTTCACTTGAGTTCAATTTACCTGGACACCTAGTGCCACCAAGTATGCACTACTTTTAAGACATTGCAGTGGAAGTGGTACAAATAAACTCTGAATTCTGCCCTTTTAGGCATAAAAGTTCACAAGTTTGTGAATGCACATGGTTATCAGTAGCTTACCTGCATACTAAAATGTTTATTAAACTATTCTTGCAGTAAACGCTACCAAATAATGGATCTGGTTTTTAAAACACTGTAGGAAAACACATTCCCTAGTCTTAGAAGAAAGCAAATGGGCAAATACCTCATTTCTTTCCCTTCCACCTTTAACAGCAACTTGTTAAAATGTTTTGCTTCTCAAGCTCCTAACTGGACAGAGATCCACAAGCAATCCTTTGGGACATCCCTGCACATCTGTAATACAACGTGGAATTCCCTGTGCATTGAAAACTGGACCATTAAAGCAGGAGATTATGAGCTGGTTCTGCTCTCACTGCTGCTAGGTTGAGCTATTTAAAAGCAAACCCATGTTGCTGCTTTTAAGGAATCTCCTGTTTCTAAGTGTCACAAGCAGAGCACAAGGATCAGCTGCAGACCATCACTTCCTAGGTGTGCCCCAGTCCCACCCTGCCAATCTGATCACAGGGCACTCTGCAGGCTGGTGCAGGCCCCAAGTCTCCTCCAAGCAACTCCTATCAGACAGCCAAAGACTTCATTAGCTGACCAAAGATAAAAGATTCCTTCTGTCTGCAACATATTCTCTCTTTCCAGTCCATCTATTTATACTCCACCTTCTCCAGGATTTTCCACCTGAGGAGTTCAAAATCTGTTCCATGAATTAAAGGGTACAGCACTTTGAAGAAGCAATGCACTGATTCTGCAGGCTGAGTAACTTAACCACTAACACTGCTCAGGGCTGGGAACTGAAGCCAGAGCTCCAAAATCAGCAGCCAGGCACTACAATCACTTCCAATGTTTCCTTGGCAATATCCTCCAAGGCCAGAGGATACTGGAGCACAAAGGAGATCCTTACCTATACGTACATGCCCATGGGTCTCTAACCTATTCCACGTTACCCCACCTTTCCCCATCAAGTGTTCACCCTTCTGTACAAGGGCACTTCTTTCCTACATCTTATTTTTCCTTACCTGTTGATTCTGCACATGCTCCTATCACTAACAGCTGAATACAACTCTCTGAGGTGCTTCTGATTATCCCAGTGGTGCACAAATAGTTCTGCTGTCCTCTCCACTCCAAGACTATTTTTGTTTTACTTTGTCACCTTCTCCGAGGTGAAGTGCATGCGTGCGAATGCTTCTCTCTACTAAGAAGCTGGGCACCGCCTACAAAGGTGCTGGGTTTAGCACACAGAGGGTAATTCTCCTCTCTCATCTCTTCTGAACAACAAGTAGGCAAGTTGCCAAGTCAGAATCTTATTTATGTCTCAGCTTATGAAAAACTGCAAGCAATAGAGCTGGTACTGGTATCATCTGCTGGCAGTTTGGGGTACCAATGGTAAACCTCCTGTACCCAAGTGATGCAGTTATGGTCAAGTCCAAAGAAGTAAAAACTGGTATTTTTAAAATTAAAGTCAATTTCAATGAAAATGATGAAAACAAAAATGCCCCATTAGATTAGGAAGAGGTCCTAAACGAACAAGAGGCCATTCCACACTGCTGGGTATAAACATGGAAATATGAAGCACGGCACAAAAGCAAAGCTGCCATTCAAACAAACTTCAAGTTAAGTATCTAAGAGGACAAGCAAGTGTCTGCTGTTTCTACATGCACATTTGAGTATTCTGCTTCAAAACTGTGGCTGACAATCTGGCTGGTCTTCCGAAATTAGAAACTAGGGACACAGATCTAATCCCAGCTCTGATTTTGTTTCTTCTATATGGCCTTGAGCAAATCACAACCTCTCACTCTACATTTCTTCATCTGCAAAAGGGGGATAATAGTATTAACCTACCCACCTCAGAGTGTTTAATGATGATTAATTAATGTGAGAAAAGCACTCTAAAGATATAAGAGCACTATATAAGTGATAAAGCATTATTTACCACTTGAAAAGTAATCTGAATAAAATCAGATATGCAAGTAATTTGTTTACATGTAGCAATAATATAATTTGTGACTATTTAATCTTGAATTAGTCTCACTTTAAACATCCCTTTCAATCACATTTCCAGTTACTTAGGGAAAATGACAGTATAGAATACTTTTTGTGGAAGCAAAGGAAGTAATGAGGTGGTAATTAAAGTAAGGGTCTAATAAAGTCTAAAGCCAATGATTTGCCTTCAGGAAACTGTCCCTGCCATTTGGGACTGTGAAAATATCTCAGTTTCAAGCTTGGTTCTGTAGTTCAGAACCTTTCACCAACCACAGTGGAAGTGTATGCTGGTTTCCTGAAATGCAGATCCACATTTGCAAGGCCCACAATAAAGCCAAGATACCACTGAGCTCCTTCAGATGACTCCAGCTCTGCAGAGTTTTAACAGCTTAACATTCCACATGCAAGTCTTTACCACAGTTGATACAGGCACATGAGCTGCCTCCATCTCTAAATGTCTGCAGTATCAAAACCCACTCTTGCCATTGCAACTCACGCACGGGATATCCCTGTGTCACCCCCAAACCCTAAAAGTTTACCAATGAAATAACCAGGTCACAGTATGATTTTATGTTACAGAAGAACACTAATGGGTGGTCAAATATTTATTCATCTCTTGGTAACAAGGATGTAACAAGCCACACACAAAATAAACATTTAAAATGAATTTTCATTTTTTTTCCCTCTAAGAAACTACACAGTACTTGCCTAAAACATAGCAATCACTGATGGAGAAAGACAAAATTAACATTTGCACAATTGTTTTTCCTAGAGCCCCATTTTCAATCAAAAAATGAAATAAAACTATTAAAAATTCTTCAGTCTGTTGGTACATTGTATGATCTAATGGAAAAGGAAGAAAGCATTTCTGAGTTCTCATATTAATTTATTAAATCATATTACTCAAAAACACTACATTTCAACAAATTATTAACATAAATCCCCCTTTGGGTGGAAACTTCTGCCTTTTGAAGAAATATGTTTTAGAAGAATACTAAAGGAAAAGACAGACATTTGAATCACAGCAAACACTTACTTCTACAGGAAAAAAATCTTACTTAGAAGTAGAACCACAATTTTTATCTTTCTTTACAAGAAAACAAGTGAAATCTACTATTTTTATATTAATTGTATACCCACACATGGGTCTTCCAGTTTAACAGAAGTAGTACATACCTATTATTTTTTAATAAATAAAGGCTAAATTCTGACTGAAATGATTTTGGGGAGCTTAAAAATTCTACACAGCAAAAATCCTACACGGCAAAAATCCCAAAGGCATCAGGATGTGTTCTGCTCAGCAACACCTCCAAAGCAACTGGATTGGTGCAAGCGAGTAACGAAGTCGAGTAAAGTCTCGTCCTTTGCAGGCACCAAGTCAGTATCCATGCCCTGTAACTTCATCTTGACACCCAGCTAAGGGACTCGTAACTTAATATTTTAGCTTACGTCAAGTAAACATATTCCTGTGGCTACGCCATATCCAGGCTCGCTCAGGTACCCAGAGAGCGGCAGAGCAGCACAAGCACAGAACTCCCATGATCTAAGCAACTGAACGTCTTAAGCAGGTTTTGCAAGCTTTGATGTAGTTTATGGTGCAACAACTGTGCTGCCGGCAATACCTGAGCTTAACTAGCTCAAAACTGCCATGAGCTGTGGCACCTCCTCACAGACATACCTGCAGGCTGTGGTTCAACCGCAGCCACAGCCCTGAGTAAACAGGCATCATTCCTCCCTGTCTCCTGCTACTCACTTCCACTGCCTTATCCTTCCAACCTGACATAACCTGCTGGCAGACATTAGGGTCCCACACTGGCTGAAAAGTACTCCAGAAAGAGGAAAAAAAAGCAAAAAGATCAACAATTAAGTTTGGTTTTAACATCAATCCCCATCCAGGTACTAAGCAGTGTCACAAATGTGCCACCCTAAAACTGCTAAAAGGCAGAGACAAATAAAAATTTTAATAAATAATAATAAACTAAGATTAAAAAGTTGTTCAAATAAAAGCCATGTGGACAATTCACATGACAATTCACAAAAATTCTGAACAAGTGTCTGAGCCTGTCGCTCACAACTGCTCTGACTTGGCCACGGCTCAAAGAGCCAGTCCAGTTTCCCCACCACTGGCTCTGCATTTCCTCTGCCATGTTCGTGCTGGCATCTGCCACGACCATTTGGCACATGGTACTGGGTTCCTCTCACCCCACAGCAGCCTGATCCCAAGTGTTAGGACAGAAGTCGTGCAGGGTTCACCCTTTTTATGACAGTGACTCTGCAGCCTATGCCAACAGACAAGAGGAACCACAAAACCAGCATCTGCACAGCGGTCACTGCATCTACTCAGAGCACCCACAGACACTTATAGGAGCAGCACAGTTTAGTCACATTTAAATTTTGTGCATATAATCCCATCTATACACTCTAATTGTCAGTGAGGCTGGATGGACAGAGGCCTGCCCATTCCAGAATAAAGCCAATGCTCTTTAAATTCTTTTGTGAATAGTTTGCCTTCAATTACCATTAAGAAAACACCTACTGAAGATCTGTTAATTTATTTCACAAGTCTTGACACTATATAAACTAGTGAGTATTTAATTTATACTAATAAGAACATAGCCAAATATTGACTAAAAAAGTAAAAGTGATGATCAATTAACATTGTAAGAACAATAAGCATTCCAGTGAAAGCTTCCAGATAATGACTGAATTAGCCCTTTTACTTGAGAGCAGCACATGAGAAAACATTACTGGGACCACTGGACAGGATGGAGTGTATGTCATCACAAATTTCTGAAAAGGTCCAGGTACCTTTTAAAAAAGAATATGGCAAATTCACATAGGTTCTTTTAAAAATGAGCAGATCAAACCAAGCTTCAGACACCCTGTTCCCTTTTCTCAAACAGTTACTGTGCCAAATGAAGTCCCACTGCGCTGGTGTCTCATACGCAGGCTTTCTCTAGATTCTGTTCATTTGGACACAGGCTGGAAAAAGTGCAAACCATGGGAGAAACTGCACGGGAAAGCCCGCTCATCTGTAGCCTCACATGTGAGTCCACAGCCCTTGCAGCAGCAAGGAGTGTACAAGACCCTACTCAGGCTCACTGCTCTTTTTCCAGCTGCAGGAACAACTTTAGAATTGCCAAGCTGCTGATTTCACAGCACAGATACTACTTGAAAAAGACTTAAACAGAAGCAGTCGGCCCCAGAACTAATTCATGTAAGAAGAGGAAACAATTTAAAAGAGTGTACGTTTAGGATCCTGTCATTTGTTTCCCCATAACCACCTACAAGTTGTTTAACTGTTAAAAAGCTACAAGTACTCAGGATCTTGAAAACCATTTGGAAATTAAAGATCATACTGCTCTACCATTTAAATTCATAAAAATTAAGAATTTCGTAATTCACAGTGGCCAATGAGTTACAATAAGAGCTGCACTCAATCTAATTGTGCTTTGTTGTCATTATGAGTGACAGGAGAGTCACTTCCCTGTCCTAATTTCCCTAAAAGGAAAATAAAAAAATGTGTTTGCCAATGCAATACCAAAAAAAATATCATATTGCCAGCTAATACTGGAATCCTTTAGATTCTCCATGGCTGTGTCTGCACTCTGCAAATGTCTCTTGGGTCTAATTGGTTCTGTAATGTCTCCCATTACACATATTGTCATTGCATTGCTCAGAAACTATAGAACATATCCCACTGTAAATTCACTGTCTATGCAAGTCTTACCAAATCATACAGATCTGACTCGTCAACTTCCTATCAGTAATCCCAACCCATCTGATTGCAGGAATAAATGTATATCAAATAATATGTTTAAACGCGGGGTCTATAGCATGAGAACTCTATTTAAATATTCATTTTATAATTCCTGTACTAACTTGTAACAGATTTACCACAGTATTTTCAGCTAACATATATTGCTTCTGCAAGTAATCCATGATACATACATTATATTCTTCTTACAGAAATATTCAAAACTTTTCGCAGGCACTGTGCTTACAATGATGGTCTTTATCATGAAAATTACTAGATATTCTTCTATAATTTATCCCCAAGATACACATTCTCAGTCATGTTTTTATACAAAGTGCCTTTAGTAGGAGCACTGAAAATTGCTTTTAATAGTTTGGTGTTACTATCACCACAAATTAACAAGATGAAATCTGTCCAACAGGCAAGCAGTCCTAAACAAGAATTCAAATTACTTTTCACCAGGGGTCCTAAACCTGGAAGTTGCAGCCTCAATCTGAATGAAGACAGAAAGTCATGAACATCCTGTTCTTTTAATATTTTCAAACAGGAAGGAAGCCTCAGTTCACAAGTTCTCTAGAGCAGCTCTTCAGAACTTAAAAGCTCAAGAGCACAGCTGAACCAGGGTTGTAGAATGGCCTGAGTGTTAAAATAATGAACTATGATTAAAATATTATCTTTAATGCAGCAATAGATATTGCTCTATTCCACTATTACACTTAAGGTTGCCTTCAGACTAATGGGAATAAATAGGTATCTTTATACCTAATCAAGCATCACTGGGACAACACAACATCACGTTAATTAAAATAAATATATTTGCCTGCCTAAACACCAGTATATAGAGATATCGTTCTGGCCAAATAACTTTACTATTTGTTATGATTCTCACACTATAATTACTAGTTTACCAAAGTGCTAGATAACTAATTCTCCCTCATCTTTGCGCTGAAACCAAAACAGGAGCCTTCAACCTCAGTGATTTTATGAGAAAAATATGAATCTCTGAAAAGGGGCAGCTGAAACGAAAAGAACTCCTCCACCTTAAAATACAATATTTTCGTAACTGAAAATACTGTTGTAATCCAATTATATATATTCATTGCATAGAGGGAAAGTCTACTACGTCTTCATCATGACACTCCATTGTAACCAAGATATGTAGTTCTTTAGTATAATTTCATATTGAAGCTGAAGCGTTCCATTTTTTTTTAGCCAATTTGCAGAAATTATGTAAAGTTTCCCTCTGATAACATATAACTTTGGTACATCAGCCTAACAGAGGCTTAATTAATGGTCTCCTGGGCCTCTTTTCCACTGGAGCAGATCTGTTTAAGCAGAGTCTTAAACTTGCTTACAGAGGGGTCTTACCACAAACTGGGAATAATTCTACGTGGCTATGACAGACATGCTTAGACATTAGGCCTGACCAACACTACTGTACCAGGGAAATTTTCTCCACCAGATTCCACCACCCTGAAAATTAACTGAAGAAGCCCAAGCTGACAAGCCACTATCACCGATTATGGGTATAAGGGGTTACTCTCCGTGCAGAACAGACGATGTGGAATATTCCAGAAGATCTTCTTCCTGTTCATCCACAATAATGGTCAGTTGGCTATGAGAATCTTTTAGTCATGATCTAGTGGGCCATTCAAAGGTATTGCAAACAATATTCCAGATTTTTATACCATGTAGGTGTTACTCAGTTTTTTTACCCCTAACTACACCAGCGTGTGACAAAATACAGGCTGAAGATGAAGACCTTGGTTATAACAGAGGAGCTCTGCCGTGCACCTTAACATTGGCACACAAAAATTTTAAAAATGTGAGAAAAATGAGCAGAAGAGGTGAAAGGCTGACTGGGCAAACATACTTGTGTCTATGATACACTGGCCATGACCATGAGTTAGTCCCACCGTGACTCTTGCACCCACCCGGAGTTCATAAGGCTGGGACCTACAAGCCCAGAATGGCACTCGCTAAGTTATCAGAGCCCACTTGCCTTAGACCCGGAGTGTAACAATAATTAAAAATAATAATTAAAAAAAAAAGGCAGGAAAAGTGTCTTGAGTTTTGCACTATGGTCTCAGGTGGAACCAGGCTCCGAACTCTCGGGAATAATTTCTGCAGGAGAGCCTGGTTCTTTCCAGCCCGTTTCAAACATAACCAGCGCTGACACACCCGCTCTTCAGCCTGGCCTGGGAGCCCTCTGAGATGCCGCAGGTCACGGACAGGGCCGGGCCCTGCGCGGGCGGGTTTGAAGGTGTCACAGCGGCGGGGACACCGGGCCGGGGCGAGCGCAGGGAGCGAACACGCGCTCGTGGCCGAGCGGGGAGCGCAGAGCGGGCCGGGGGCCGCGGGCAGGTCCGGGGGCCGCGGGCAGGTCCCGGTCCCGGTCCCGGTCCCGCCGCCTCCCGGCTCGTCCCCCGCGGGGCTCCCGGGGCTCGGCCCCGCTGCCCCCGGCCCGCCTCGACCGCCGACCGTGACGTCACGCGGCCACGTGCCCGCCCCCCGCCCCGGGACCCCCGGCCCGGCCCGGCCCGGCCCCCCCC
>JAWMRA010000020.1:6273321-6333263 GCA_035584735.1 Pseudotriccus pelzelni
CCCCCGGCCCGGCCCCTCCTGCCCTCCTTTACCTTCTCGTGCTCCCGGCGGAGCCGGCCCACCAGCGCGGGGCTCAGCGGCGCCGCGCCGCCGCCGGGGGCCTCCATGCGGGCCGGGCCGCGCCGCGCCGGCCGTGTCCGGAGGAGCGGCGGGGGGTAAGGGAGGGGTGGGCGGCGGCCGGTCCGGGCCGATCTGCTCAGCAGGGCGAATGAGTCCTATAGAAATGTTTGTGCAGGGCGAAGCGCCGGCTCCAGAGCCGCATCCACGCGGGGGCCGCCGCCGCCTGGGCCCGGGGCGCCGCCGCCGCTGCCGGGGGAAGAAGCATCTCAGTGTCGCATTCTGGGCCGCGCCGCCGCCGCCTGGGCCCGGCTCCCGCTGCCGCCGGGGGAGAGCCGGGCTGGGGGTGGGTGTGGGCGGGTGGGTGCCGGCGGTGAGTCCCGGCCGCGCCGCCCGCCCGCCTGCTGCACTCTGGGTACCGCCCGGGCCGCGGGAGGCACCCGGCTGTGCGAGCCGCGAGAGGCGGGCGCTCCACACCCCCTGCCCGGCCCGGCCCCCGCGCCCCGCGCTGGGGCTCCCCGGCAGCCCCCGGTGCCCCGCAGGCGTCGGGCGACAAGGCCTGGGCGTCGGGAAGGGAAACGGCGGCCGTGAAGCGCTGAGAGGGGCCTGCTCAGATCCCAGCGCCGCGCACAGACGGGGCTGTGTGTCCTTTGTGACAGCGAGGGGCTGTCACCGTAACTGCCCTCCAGCTCTGTAGGCTCTGCGCTGGTGGTGAATAATCGCAGGATAGCTTGGGTTGGAAGGGACCTTAAAGGCAGAATCATAGAATCGAGGTTAGAAGCCACCTTTAAGATCATGAAGTCCAACTGTTCACCCACCACTGCCACTGTAACCGCTAAATGACATCACCCAGCAGCTGGTCCAGATGCCTCATAAACACCGCCAGGGATGGTGACACCAGCACCTCCCTGGGCAAGGTATTACAATGCCTGACCACCCTGACAGTAAAATAACTTTTTGCAGTATTTAATCTGAACCTCCTTATCTAGTCCCAAACCCCTGCCACCAGACCGGGTTGCTCAGAGCCCCATCCAACCTGGCCTTGAACACTTCCAGGGTTGGGGCATCCACCGCTTCTCTAGGCAACCTGTTCCACTGTCTCACCATCCTCACTGTAAAGAATTTCTTCCTAATACCTAACCTAAATTTCCCCTCTTTCAATTTGTACTCACTATTCCTTGTCCTATCACTACAGTAGGCTACCATGACCCGGGCATTTACAAAACATTCACTAAAATAGCTTAGAGCAGCACTCGGCCTTGCCTCCATGGAAAGTGAGGGTGTACAGCTGCCCTTGGAGTATGACAGAGTAATTTATGTGCAGGAAATTCATTTGCTAATTTTGTGAATGGCTTTAGACCCGTCCAGGGTAACACCATTACCAGCTGGTAATGGAAGAGAGCTGTGCTTTAACAGGGTGCTGGATGACAGTGCAGCTGAAGGCCTGAGCAGCTTCACGTGGTGCTTGATGCCTTTCTAGCAGGTGTATTTAACTTCTACACTGTAAATACCACCTAGGTGCAGTAAATCATAGATCTTGTGTTTACTGCTGCACCTTTACCTTGAGTGGACACCCTGCATATATATTTGCCAGCAGAGCTGAGGGACTTATACTGTCATAAGACGGAGGTACAAATGGGCATCTTCCCTACATTTAGATCAGGGGTATCTTTCTCCTGCAAAAGAATCAACACTTCCTTTCCATGAGCAGAACTAACCCTGTATACACCACAGAACAACTGTTTGTGTTATAAACATGACATAATTTGTGCCATGAGGTTTTATAAATTCAGATTCCCATCCCCCTTAAAGAGCTGGTTAAATCTCTACAGATGAGGAATTCAGAAACAATTTTCAAAGCATGGTTACTCAAGCTGGAAGTTAGCTTTTAGCCAGACTTTAATACAGCTTCCAATATTGCAAATAAAAATTTGCAACTGCAGCTGGGTTGTTTGGTTTCTGAAATAACTACATCCATAATCTTCAAGAATAATTGAAAAGTTAGCTAAAATCTCTGGCACGAATTTGTCACTGGGGGATTCTGGATCCTTTGAATGGACAAGACATCTATATATTGTCATCAGAAAACAGCTTGCCAGAAAGAGGATATCTCAAGTTTAAACAGGTTCTATGAATCTTGTGGTCCTTCTAAATGCTCATTGTAAATAACTCCCTTTCAGCCTGCTCAGAACTCTTCTGAATTTCACTTCAGGGCTCACAGAGGAGATACTACAAATACAGGTCATTTTAAATGCTCCAGTTGATCCCATTTCATCTCAACTCGACTGAAGGATAGAACAGATGCACAACATTAAGATGCAATACCTTATTTAAGATTTTAATTTTTTGCCTGACATAACAAAAAAACCTCTTAAGTAACAAGAGGAGCCACAAAGCAAGAATTTTTGTATCACAAGACACTATTTTGTAAATAGAATGTAAAGACATGCAATCATTTCTCTTGGTTCCTATTCCAAAGACGTTGCCATTTCATGTGCCTCCAGTACACCACTTAGTCACTGAATGTGTTGTATCAAAGGCCTCTGTCAGTTGGCCAAAGTGAGAGGCTACACCATTATCAGAGCAATGACTGCTTGTGTTTGGTTGTACTGACGGTAGTATGGAATAGTTTACTGCATCCTTTTCTGCATGTTGTTTTTCATCTGCCAATGAAGAAATGTTCTAATAGTGACAAACAGATGGGATACAGCATTTGCCAGAGAGGAGCATGGAGCCTGTCTCTGGGTCACATTCTTTTGCACTTATAACCTGTACAAAACCACTATCAGCAGTGAAACTCTATGGATTGTAAAATAAATCAAATTGAAATTTGGCCTTCTAAACTGCAGATTTTTGTTTACTTGTTTACTCCATTAAATCTTTTAGATGCCATAACAGATGATTTTCATAAAACCTTGGGGAAAACTGTGGAGAACTCTCTGTAATTAAGTAAGGGAAAGGCCAATAAGCAAAGCTAACATGTTCTCTTCCAAGTGGCTGGATTAGCACTCAGCAGATATGCCCATACTGTAGCTGAAGATGGGGCTGCTGGCAGAGCTCCTTCCAAATACCAAACTGTCTGGATGAGCTTTTAGAATGGGAAATCAGGTCATGTTTTTGAGTTTTGGTATGAAAACGTCAACTCTATCTGTGAGAGCAGAGGATTGGAAGCAAAGTTTGGCAAAGGTGAAATTAAGTTTGCAGCAGAGAACCTCCCACCAGGGCTCTGGCTCAAAGACATTCTTCTTTGGCAAAGAAGCCTGTGCCTTCTCCCATACTCATTAAAAATCATTCACCACCACTCTGCAAAGAGAATGGTCACAAGGGAAGAGGAAAACAAGGAGAGAACAAAAAGAGGAGGCAGGTGGGAAAAAATGCCCCAGACGGTCTTTCTAATGAGAAAAACTAAGGTGAAAACATGACACCAACATGGATTGCAACAAAAAATTGTGAGTGAGGATAAGAGGGTTAAGAACCCAGTCACCCTTGGAGCTCACACGTGTGTGAACGTACATGCAGAGCTGTGCTAAGAGCAACAGTTGTGTGGGGATTGGCTGGAGAATGGGTACTGGGGGAAAGCAACAACGAGGAGCTCATCACTGTCAAGTGAGAGAATAAGTTATCCAGAGACAGAGTTCCTGTGAAAGGAATGCACCTTTGGGAAACAAAACATGACCTATGTGGTCAGAGAGGTAACCACCTCTGTTGGCAGCACATGGAGACAGTCTGATAACACGAACAGCCAGGGAACTCCCCAGGCCAACAGCAGGCTCCCTCATCTGCTGTAGAGAAATTTCATACTCAGTCTTCTGGCATGAAAAGCACATGCTAGAACTGTTGAGTTTTTCTAAGATCTGACTCTGAACTAAATGTTTTCAGGTGATTTGTTGGTTTTGTTTGTTGTTTTTGTTTTTTTTTTACCACAGCTGTTACAATATCGTACCTCACTGTGGTTGTAGTCAACCTGCCATCTACATGGCTGACTACATGGCTTGGATCAAGGCCTAGCACTAATTCTGATGGGCAGTTTGTGAAAGGTATTGCTGCAGCTGGAACAAAAACCCCTAAAAACCCAGTATCCTCATGTTAAAAATCACTTGTAATCAAAATGCTGTAAGACCAAGTCCATCTTGGAACTGTATATAATTCTGTCTGTAACACCTACCCTGCATTCTCATTTTGAACTTCTAGGGATTCTTAAATTCTTTTGAAAGATTAAAAGCCTTTCCTTGTTGCTGTGACTTGCCAGAAGGATAAGTGTACCAGCAAATATTTAAGAATAACTGCCTCCACCAGCAGTAACTGAATATTTTCTCTATCCAGAAGTTTTATTCTGAACAAGACCACTATTAACTTTTCTAATGAATATTCTTTAGGTTGCATATATGACCTTTAGGAGCTTTCTCTTGCAAAAAATTATGGGTCCATGAGCCCCTTCCTTTGGTAAGTCTGGAAGGAACCCAGGAGTCTGAATTTGTGTACTGGATTTAGCCAAGATACAGAAAATTGTCAGAAATCACCCATACCTGTGCAGACACACATACACATTACCACACACATCTGGGAGCAGCTATTTTAAAAAAACTGGGACAGACTGTAAGCTTTTTGGTGGGACCATCTATAGAAATTATATTTTTCCTGATACAAAAGACACTTATGTAAAATACATGGTGTCTTTGGAAGGGAGATAACCAACTATCAGTGTGCATTATGCTTTAAGCTTATTATGTGTTTGATAATAATAATAACATAGGAGGTTTTTTTCACATTACTATCATGCAGCAAAGTTCCAGGCCCCTCACAGGAACACAGCTGACTGTTCTATGCTGTGAGTACTGTCATGGTTGGTTTAGTGCATGAATCTTGGATGCTTTATTTGTATGCTTTGTAGTTGCTTCTGCCATCTTTGATTAGTATCACCTGGAAATCCCAGCTTTTCTGCGTGTAGTCACACCCAAGAGGAAAGACTGACTCGGAAAAGATTAGTGTCACTTTGCTTTCTCCCCTCATCTTTTCCCTGTAAAGGAGGAGAGCTTTCTGATCATGGCAGTGTATCAGTAAAGATAGCCTAGATACCAAATACCTTAAGGGCCTCCATCTCCTCTCATATGTCCCAGAATTAAAGCTGGAATAACTCTGTTGACTTCAGTGGTGATTTATACCTGCATTAGTGAAAGGATAATCAAGTTCTTGGGTTTGTATGAGGGATACTATGAATTTTGTTCTTTTAGCTTGTTAAACAGACAGTACTGAATGCACATTTCCATTAAAGAGAAGGTTGTAACATTAAGGATGTCTTTCTCCCAGGCTATTTACACCTCTACCCATTTGGTGGTGATGAGGGTGGCAGCATGAGAGCAGCCCTTATACAGACTCAGGAAGCAAATTTAGAGGTTTCCCCCACCACAAATGCACAAATTCTTTTCTAGTGTTTGGGTCACAAACTGTCATTGTGAGAGACCAAAGATATAGGAACCAGCAAACATTCACACTCCAACTAAAGCTGGTACCACGCAAAATTTGTGTGAAGGCCTGCACTTCACTTTCGCAAGCTAAAATCAAGCTGCCAGACTTTGGCCCATGACAGTGTGTTTAATACAGGTCTTGCATCAGGTCCAGGCATGAGCCAGCTGGACCAGAGCCACAGAGAATCCTCAGCCAGAAGTGGCCTTGTTAAATACTCTGTTACTGGGCATGTTTTTCTGCTCATTATTGATTGAGAGCAGTTAATACACCATTATTTTTTGCTGTAGTGCAGGCAGTCAGTCTCAGAAAGTCTGTTCCTTTGGTTTCCAGTTTGCAGGCCCAAAGGAGGGTGTACCTGCTAACTGGGCATCCACACTGCCTTCTTTCCAAGTGATCAAGTGGCATTTCTCCAAATAAATAGATTCTCGTCTCTGCACTGCAGCAGGCCAGCATGGCAGCCCCAAATTGCTTCCCAAACGTTTTACCTGAGCTTCTGTGGCTGAAGTAAAGCTGGTAACTACAAAGGCTGGGTTTATCATTACTTTCAATTAATAACTTTGTCTATCCTCGTAATTGTAATTTCTTATTCACTTCAGGGAACTATTTACATATATTTACATATACTTATTTATACACTTTAACAAACGTACTCATATGAAAATAGGGCATTTCCCTGACAAGCTTAGGCCTGTTTCCCTATCATTCAACTTCCCTTTCATTTCACCTTTTGTTTTGTTTCTTGACATTTGTTCTACTTTAAAACACTGCATTCAGTTGCTAAAGACATCTTTGGTTTCCAGATATCCTACCAGTTTTGTTTAATTCCTCTCACTAAAATCCCAAATGATACTGAGCACCACATTAATTTTTAACAAAACAACTGGGATGGGAATATGACAAACTGAAGCAAGCCAGAAACCACAGTCCTCTATTTCTGCTGCTGCTACAAACCAAAAGCATATTACAATTCATTCCTGCATGTCCTTTCTTAAGCATGTAATCCCAATTACAGAGACAGTCCTTGTGGCTTCAAGGAAAGTACCTACATGATCACAGGCTCTCCTCAAGGGAGAAAAATTCAGTTGACTTGTCTAAGTAGGAGCTGTTCTGGAAGCTGGAGTCTAAGGAGAGTCATAGCACGATTGGAACTTTTTTGCATAACCAGAGCAAATCTGGCCTTGGTAATAGTGAGAAATTATTACCATCTGAATTCTAATCCATGGCATATGTAATTGGGGCTGGGTGGTCTCATTATAGCTTCCAGGAGAGCAAACCTCATCTCATAAACCACCACTGCAGGTGGCACTTAAAATGGAGATCTTTAGGCTTAGTCATGTAAATCCACTTCTTGTTGAACTTACACAACATCTTTAGCAAAGGAAATGCAACAAAGTCAGTTGTCTTCATATTTTCTGATGCCTGAAGATTTCTACTAGATGTTTATGATCACTTTTTAGGGAAAGAAAAAAAATTAAAGACTTTAAGAGCGCATTTTCTGTGGAATGGTGTAAACTACAAATATTTGAGCAAACCTCAGTAAGATGACCCCAGCCCTTTAGGCAAGCAGCCGTGGGCCCCAAAGAGGAGAACACTTCCAAAGACATAGTCTGTGTTTTTAGGACACATATACAAATGATCTGATTTTATAAAACACAACAAATCAGGATTGATTAGACTCCTTCTAGGAAAAAGATAAACAGGTATTTCCGTATCCTTTGGCATATTGAATGTAATTGACCTAGTTGCCTAATAGTTTTGGGGACATTCAAACTATTTTAATCAACCATTTAATCAACTATTATAATCAATCATTTCAATGAACTGGGCATCACATCATGTTACATGACAAGCCTTAATCAGTTCCTGCCTACACACTTTTGTGGGGTTACACTGCAAGGAAGACACTGCGTGACCCTCTTACCTCATTTCTGTCTCAAAGTACCATGCAAACCTGGCCCACTCTGCTACAGCAACAGCTAGCAGACACCCTTGAGCTGGCATCCCAATGGTTTAAAATTTGCGTGGCAAATTACAGCTACCCCAAAAGCAAGTCCAACCAACAGCCAAAACATCATCACCTATAGTGGCAGGACTGGAAGGGCAGCACTTCTGAACACCCACTCAACAAGACTCTTGATCAGTGCTGATAGCTCAGTGAAGGGCAGATGCAGCAACATTTATCATCCTCAGGAAGCAAAGAAGGCAGGGCTGCTTGTGCATATAGAACCCCCCACTCTGGAGCAGACATGGTTTTCTCTTGGTTAAAAACCAAGTTTCTGACATAGGAGAGCCTTAATGGGGTGGGGGATACTGCTTAGATACAAATGTGACGCTCATGAACAGAGGGCATAATTGTAGCTCAGTAAAGAGCAGATACTTCTTTGACATTTGATTTCAATGTATTTTGAATTTATTTGTTTTCAAAAGCATCTAGAATTTAGAAGGCATGTATTTATATGTAATAAATCAAAATAAGTGAGGAAGTGACAGCATAAGGAACTGAAGACTTTCAATAATATGTTTCATTTTAAAATTACAAGAGCACAAATGCACAGAATCTTAAAGGCCTCTATCCAACAAAGCACTTACATGTATACTTAATTTTAAGTCTCCCTACAGTCACGCTTTGCTGAATTGAGGCATAATAATGGTAAACTTCTAGGCCAAATTCTGGACTGAATTCAGTAAATGCAGATGTCTTTAAAAGGAAACAATATGTGTATGTAGAAAGCACATCTCTAGACACGCATGCCTGATCACGTGCATTGACGCTCAGAAATTGTCAAACGCAGGAACGTTTGTTTCCCCAGATTTAAAATGCTCGCCTTGTTTAACACAGAGCCACAGAGGTGTTTTGCTCTGCTGGCAGAAAAAAAATGGTCTCTGCCCAGAAGACCTTACAGTCTAAAATGTGGACAGATTAATAGCAGGTAAAATATAGAAAAGGATGAGTGGAGGAGAGCTGGAGTAATAGGTTCACATGGTTATTCATTAGAGACATGTGCATTCTGTGGTTGCCAAGTTATGAGTTTTAAATATAGAAGTTTACTTTTATGTACAAGTAATAATTATTAACAGAAGAGAAATCTTAGGGGGCTTTGACAATCCAGAGTGAATGGGAGTTTTGCCACTCATTTCAGTAGAGTCAGGCTTTTATTCTGAGTGCCTGCTTTAACCCATATGTCCCCAAAAGAGAGCATGCACAAATCTTTACAGCCCAGCCAGAGCTGCCCCAACCTGTAGAGCTTGGAAACTTGGGTGCAAACATCTGGCAATTCCCAGCTCTCAGAAGGAGGAAGTGTCATTCAGCACACAGCTGTAAACAGCAGGACACTGAACAGCAACCAACCCTTCTCCAGCCCTTCTTTACAGCCAAGCCTCCCAGTTAACCTTGCTGTAATCCAGGAGCCAAGGAGGAAAGTCTAACAGAAGAGAAGTTACTCCACAATACCTCAACCTGCAATTTTTCCTGTGTTTTTCTGAGGTGAAAGGCAGGGGAAACACACGGTGTAGAACTGCCAGATACGAATGGTCTGTGCAGATGGCCACACTCACAGCTCTCACCAGCTCCCACACACCCTGGGAGCTGCTAATGCTGCATACCCCCAGCTCATATAGGAAAAGGGATTTAAAACTGTCAGGCAGCAGCTTTCACTGCTAACTTTCAGTTTTGAAACAGCTGAGAAGTGGAGGCTTTGAGGAAATCTGGGTCCGATTTTTATTTTTAGATAAACTGCCAGGGAAATAAATCACACAATAACGATTTTCAGTAATTTTTATAGGAGAACTGACAACTCACTGTGGTGACTCAGTGTTTGCAGAGTACTCTACAATATAATGTAAGCATATTCATTTCATCCACGACTGAAAGAATTCAAGGGATCTGGGCTTTGTTTCTGTAGCTTTTTGAAGGTGTTTCAGCATGAGGTGGGAAGAAGGTAGCAAAGGACAGACTCGATCAGTCATGCTGCAGCAGACACTCTTAAGGAATTGTGCAAAGCTACACGGAATTAATATTTTTTTCTACTATTTCAGGACTTCTACCTCACCTAAGAGAAACAAAATTCTGCTATTAGAGATAGAAACTAACCTTAATAGAGTCAGAGTAATACATGGGTTTGCCATGGTCTTGCCCCATTTCAGTGGATCTGTTGGAGAAGATAAAAGCTTTCTAGAAAAACTATTCTAGTAGCAAAATACCTTTGTATTACTAGACGGAAACCAGAGAAAAAGAGGGGTTTTTTCATGTGTGTGGGGTCTTTTTGTTTCAGTTTTTTTGAACTTCTGTAAAAAAAAGAATCAAACGCATGTTAAAAAGGAGGCTGTGATACCCCTCTGAAACAAGGCACATGCTCCTTGGGCTATGAGTAAAGAAACTGGCATTAGTTCAGTGACTTCAGCCTGGCTCCATGCTGTCTGAAAGGTCCATTCACAGGGAAGTTGATGCAGTGTCTTGGCCCGAATTACCTCCTTTTTATCACTACCTCCATGCTATTTAGATATAGATTTTTTAGTTAAATGTACTTGTTAAATTTTAATTTTCTTTTGAAACACTGATGAATTCAAACACCACTATATGCAGCTTGCGGGGCCCAAAGAGTCTCACAGTGGAAGCAAAGCTGTACTCGAGCCATGGTGAAGTAGTTTAGTTAGAGCAGAGGATTTTTGTTCTTTTCACTGTAGGCATGATGTAATAACCACCCAGCTGATAAGCTTTAGCTAGTTTGCATTTACTCTTAGAAAACACTATAGTAAGCTATGGTTGAAGTGGGTCTTCCCTCAGATTCCATACACTATAAGCTGATTTTCTCTCTCCCACATGTCCAGCACCCACAGACACTCAGCTGTCTGGGTGAGACAGGCATGTCCTTGTCCAAGGCATTGCACAGACAGTCACTGTCCCCTTGGCAAAGGCCAGGCTGAAGGCAACACACCACAGAGTACACACAGCTGCAGTGCATTTGAAGTATTGCACAAACTCAGACTTTGGAGAAAATTAACTCTTAATGTAGCCATAATAGGAGCAACCAGATATTATTTGTGAATGGGAGGAAATAAACACTGGATTCTTTAGTGGCACATGTTCGTTTGGTTGGGACAACGCTTTATGAGGCAGCTGAAATCTAGAAAAATCAAGGATCCAATAATTTCCTCTTGCGCTCATAAGACAGCACCAAATATTTGCTGAAGTTCAACTATGATGGACAGGGAAGTATAACGCATAGATCTGGACATGTCAAGGCAAGAAAGGACTATTAGATCAGCTGTCCCAACTCACAGAGCAAAAGTTTTGGACAACCAAAATACCCTTGCATTGAATTTAATCCTTAGACTTTGATTAACAGGTTCTACATAGCGAAATAATGTTGTTCGGAGAAACCTTGTGATGGTCTGAAGACCGGCAGGACCCACCATAAATGCCAGCAGAGAGTTCCAGTGGATACTTTGAAACAGCAGCTCAATTTCCAATTTCAACTTCAGCTTTCAGACACTGGTTCTGCCGACACATTTCCATGCTCGCTGAAAAAGCTCCCTTATACCCTGTATTTTTCTTCCCATGAAGGTGCTTATACATTATAATTGAGTCACTTCTCAATCTTCTTTTTATAATGAAAGATAGAATAAAACAGCCTGCGGCCTTTAGAGCATAGCCAGCTTTCCAGAAGAATTTATGAAGGAGTAGAGGAAGTCTTAATTTCCCTACTTACAATACAGTATCAGTCATCTCCCTTTTCAAACTTGCCAGAAGCTTTTTATTCCTTTTGGGGAAAGCTATATACTCCTATTAAAAAGCATGTAAGCATGTATCAGCTCAGATAGCCCTTGGTCCCTCAGCCTGTTTTTGTGGACATAAGTACTATTTATGACAAACCAAATTGGAATTGCATGTCAGGTAGAAATGTAAATCATGTCTAAATCTAAAGCTCTAGTGCTACTTTTAACAGCAGCTTTTATTTCACGGAAGTTTTGTGGTTTTTTTTGTAGAAGTGGATTTCAGCTAACCTTACACTGATTTGAGAAAACCCTTTGCAGATCCCAGTGTCATTACAGACTGTTTGCAAGGGGAGGCTTCCCAGTCCCTTTTTCCCCAGCAGCCTGGGCAGCCCTCACACCCGGCCTGTGACAGCCTTGCGTGGGGCCAAGCAAAGTGACCTGAGCCACCAGGAATCATGGCTTGTGGGAGGGAAAGGCTGCTCCGTTCCCTGACACAGCACAGCCACTGGCACCAGCGGCATCGCAAATCCTGTCAGGGCTTCCCTGTCTGGCACTAAAACCATACCTATTATTTATGGATACCCCTTTTTAAAATTAGATGATTACAAATTAGAAAATACATGTCCTTAAATCTGAAAGTGCAAAGAGGGGTTATAAATATGCTAAGTCATTCTTTTATGTGACCTGAATGAATATGGAAGCTGGAAGAGTTGCAGTTTAAAAGGATTTTCAAAACACATTATCTTTCAAAAGATACATCAGTAGAAGGTCATCTGTGACCCCTGCATTGTGTGGATTTTCTGATGGAGTGGATAGACCTAAAGTAAGATGACAGCTGCCCTCTCATAATTATCAAGTAGGAAGCTGAAAGAAACTGAAAGCCACCCAAAATATCACTATCAAAGTACACACAAAAGCATCAGCATAAAGATAAGCATTACGCTTAAATCTCTACAAGATGCTGCTCCCAAGCTGAAAGGGAGACGCTGATTTTTAATGCAGACACAATACATGTGTAATTATTATATACTACAGTTATTATAGCAGCATATGCAAATCTTGTACCATGCAGCCCAAGACCAGACTGTACACACAGACAACTAGTTTGTGCAGTCGGGGTAATCACAACACAACCAAACAGAAAACTGCACGTGCACGTCCGACTTGCCACATTTGGGAGCCCGGGCAGATCCACCCTTCTGTCCTATTAACCATGTGCCCATCAGCCCCGTGTCAGAGCAACGTTTATGTATTCAAAAATCAGCACTGTCAGTTCTAATGGTAAGGGACAGGTCCCATTGTCTTCTGGCGTATCGCATTTTCTTTGAAATGACTTGTCCTAGATTTTTAGATTAAAAATAACAAGTATATAATTCATATATACCACATAAATTTTATATTAAAAAAAAACTTAAAACCATACCTACAGTACTTTAGTACCTGACTTGTATATTTATGTGACTATTGTTAGAAGTGACTAATTGGGTTTGATTAGCTTCATCATTAATATTCTGTCCATAATTTAACATGCTTCAATAAAATACCCTAAAGCAGTATAATGATTAGATTTCAGGAATATGTGTTTTGCAATTAAGTTGCTCTTGATTTTGATATGCAGATTAAGAAATGGTGGTCTCATTTTAAAAAAAACTGCCCTTATTAACTCAGCAGTATACTCTGAAGATTAGGTAAGAAATCCAAGATTTTCTCTTTGTATATGCTAGTTAAAATGTATTTCAATCAAGCATATGTGGGCAAATCAGATTTGATTAGTTTAAGTTCACAGTCATTCTATCTAAATGAATAATGTGTCACCTAACATTGCAAAAATTTGATTAATAGTTTATCAGTTAATTAAAAATGGGGTTTAATTTTTCTTTTTTAGGAAAATGCAAGGTAGATATTCCTTGTCTTCATCATAAATGCAAATTATTTCAGCTTGAATCTATTGTTCTTTGCTCGCTTCTTAGCCAACTGGCAAGAATATAAAGCTTTTAAAACCACCTCTTTTAGAGAGGCAGTAAAACTTCGTTTGCTTACACATATGGCTGCCAGTTGTCCAAGTTCGAGCAGGATAATTCCTGCACATTCTTATTCCTCCCCCAGCCTCTGCAGCAACTTTTTGGAGAAGGCCTCTCATTGTCTTTGCTCCATCCCACAACAGGTCCAGGAGGACTCTGCAAGTGAGTTGTCCAGGTGAGACCCACTGAAGGGTTTAGGGAGAAGAGAGGAGATGCCAGACTCTCCAGGGAGTAAAAGGGGAACCTCAGGGGACAGTCAGCCCCAAGAGTGGAGCACCAGAGCCATGGGCAGTCCTCAGTGTCTCTTCTGTGAGTCAGCAAGGGTGCCAAGCCTCCCCCTGCAGTGGAGCTCCTCAGGGCCAGCAGCCCATGACAAGCCCAGAGGAGCACAGGGGCAGGATGGCAGGAACCCAAACAGGGCTCCTAGAGAAGGGAGATGATGGGCAGACTGTGTGTCTGAGCACAGCTGCTGTAGGGTTGCACCTCGTATGTATATTTTATTTATATATGTATATAATCTACACACGTTCTCACTAGCAAACATCCATCCTGCCTAGCCAGAGAAGAGAGCAGGATGAAGCTCTGCATGGTTCCTGAATTTGTGCAAGCACTCTGTACTTGCTGCTCTTTGTCACCAGCTATGTGTATGTGCATGGGTGTATTTATATGTTTTTAGGTGGCGTATGTAGGTGCCTACTGGCAATACGTCTTCAGCCTCACTGAATGTCCAACCTCCCAGGTTGGACCTGGGAGTGTGGGGCTGTAGCAGCCTCACCTCTCTCGGGATGTCATTTTCCTCCAACATCATCTATGCAGAACAACTCGGGAAGGAAGGGAGAGGGGAAATTTCCTCCATCTAAGGAACTTAAAATATTATTTACAAACGCCAACATCAAGAAAATGGTAGTGCTACAAAAAAAGAACGCAAGTGTGAAAAGTTAAAAACTGGTGAAGAAACCTGGCTTCCTTTAAGTTACTTGGTACAGCCACATCACATAGTTTTAATTATATTCTCCCATATTACACTTTCTACAGGATTTTACATCATCCAGTGCACAGCGTGAATAACACTGTCTGAATTAGCAAGTATGAAACATGTACATCTACACATGACATTACCCAAGTACACAATTTAACACGCTCGGCAGAGCCTCTTCTAAAGATGCTCCTACAAGTCCCCATTATACCCTAGGGAAAACAGTCAGGACTTTATCAGGAAACATAGGGAAAAGCCTTCACACTGCAGAAAACAGTCACAGGAGGTGCCTCTCATCACTCAGGCTAAGCATGGGGCTGCAGAGCAGCCTTTGTGCTCCCGGAAAGCATCACCATCAGAGCAGGTGAGATGGGCAGGATGGTGGTGGTTTCTCAGGTAATTGTTCGGCAACTACTAGGAAAATTTGCCCGCTTTTCTTCAAGAAGTCAGTTCCTTTACTTTTCCACCTGAATTTTAATGTTAAAATCAGTCCAGAATGTTAAAAATACTTACTCCAAAACAGCTATCTGAACTCCTCACGCATCCGAGTTCCTTGGTTCTCCCCTCTGGCCCTGTCCTCCCCCTGGCTCACACACACCCCAGGTATCCAGACTGTTCCACTCTTTTTTTCTTCCACCCAAACATTTCAACCTCCTTTTCAATCTATCTGCAAACCAAACCTCTTATTTTAGTCCTTATCACTGACTCTTTTCTTCCCTTGTCACCTCTACTTTCCATACTTTATATCTTTATTTTCCTATGTAAGGCAGCCTCCCAGAACTGATTGGAAAGACTATTACCCTTTCTCCTTCTCTCCATAGCCACTACTGCTGCTGCATCAGGAAGAAATCAGCTACTTAATTACAGCGTATGAGACAGATAAAATGCCAATTTTGCCTCCTATTTATAATGATCACTTAATTTTGCAGGCACCCCACAAAGAGCAGAATCTGCATGCTGGTCCCTTGTATTTTCATATTGTTATTAATAATCTGAGCATGAGGGGGGTGAAAGACAAAAGAGAAGGGTTGATATTTTCTGCTGTACAGCTCTACACTATTGTAACTGAAGCACAATAATCCTGTTTGTAAGCAGCTAAATGTATCTGTACCAATCACAGCCACAATTACTGAGGTTGGAAAGGACGTTTAAGATCGAGTCCAGCTGTTAACCCAGCAAGCCCATCACAGAACCTGTCCTTAAGTGCCACATCTACACGTGTTTAAACCCCTCCAGGGATGGTGGCTGCCCCACTTCCCTGGGCAGACCAGTCCAATGCCTGATCATCCTTTCAGTGAAGAAATCTTTCCTAATATCCAACCTAAACCTACCCTGGTGCAACTCGAGGCTATTTCCTCTTGTTCTTTTGCTTGTTACTTGGGAGAAAAGGATGACCCCCATCTGTCTACAGCCTCCTTTCAGGTAGAGAGCAATAAGGTCCCCCCGAGCCTCTTTTACTCCAGGCTGAAAGCCCCCAGTTCCCACGGCTGCTCCTCATAAGACTTCAGCTCAGGAGGACAATCACTGCCCTGGTCCTGCTGGCCACACTACTGCTGACACAGACAAGGATGCCATTGGCCTGGGCACACACTGGCTCATGTTCAGCCACTGCCAACCACAGCCCCAGGTCCTTTTCCACAGGCAGCTTTCCAGCCACTCTTCCCTCAGCTGTAGCAGCGCATGCTTTCCTGATGTAATCAGTCCCTGCTGGCCTTACAGGCATCTTCTGATTGATCAAGTAGAAAGCTAAAAAGAGAAGTTTTATTCGATTATCCTTTGGATAAAAATGGAAGAAAACAGTTAACAGTAATCAAAAATCTCCAACTGCAAGTGGAAACATACAATCACAGTGAAGCACTCACAGGCTGTATTAGACAGAGGCCCTCGAGTAACCGTGAAATATGGATCCATCAGGAAACACAATTCACTTCAGTGGAAGCTAGGAATACTCAGACTTTTTAAAATCAGGTCCATAAAGATTAACACCTAGGAAACTGTGTCCCTAAGATAGCCAGAAACTAATTGGTCATGGATAATAATATAACATGCTTGCCCTCCACCATTAATATGTGGCTATATTAATATATCATGGCTTGGTAACGTGGTATGACTGGAATCTATATCAAATGATTATGTCAATGGCCCATTAAGCAAATAGTATATTAAAACAGTAGAAGAGCATTGGGTGTTTGCTCCATAAATGGGTGTATAACAGTGGGTTTAGGATTTAACTAGACTCCCCAATAAAGCAATACTATATAAGCTTCAGGTTAGCAACAAATTTGCTCTACCTCATTGGTTTCCATATAGAACTAGACATGAGGAGACATTTTCTATCCTAAGATTTGCACTGTAGCCAGTTAATATGAAATATTTTCCTATGAAAAGTCATACAAACGTGACCATGTAATTCCATTCTAACAGAAATGTTCCATTTAGTGTTTCTGATAGAGATCATCAATTCTTCTTCATCACGTTACTTTCACCATGTCCAGCAGTTATCTATAACACTGAGAACACCAAACATGCCTCCTATGCTTTTCTTTCCCTCCAGTATTTGAGTTCAGCTTGTCACAAAAGTTTAGTGATGATGAAAACTCCTGGACAGGAGACTGTGCAGGCTGGAACAGGACAAGCCTCCCTTTCCTGTAATGCTCTGATGCTGAAAGGCAGTTATCTAGATGAAAGAGGTTTGAATTCTGTGCCCAACCCCTCTGCAAGGCTGCAATGAGGACTTCCGAAAAGAAAAAAAATCTGCCACGACAAATTCAAGTTCCAGTTGGAGATATTTATCTGATGCTGAGCTGAGGCTCTGGGTGCAGCACCAGCCCTAGAGTCACTCCACTTGTGTGGATTTTGCCGTACAGCCTCTGCCAGCGACCCCCCAGATTTGCCTGTGCTCCTCTCACTGCAGCTGCCAAGAAGACTCTCACAAAAGGCTGGGTTGCTCTGTACTTCCCCAAGCCTTCCAGCCCTCAGTTTCAAACCAACTGCAAGGAAAAGTCTTTCCACCTTATAAAGAAAACACAGCACCGATTTTTAAACAAACAAAAAGAAACTGAAATTAACTCTAAAAAGCTTTAACCCTGTCCCTATGTACAGAGCACACTGCTAAGTCATGGCAGCAATTGCTCTCCCACCAGCACCCTCCTATCCTGCCTGTCCTGAACACTAGGTCAAGAGTCACCTTTTTTGTGTATCCTTTAACAAACTCACATAAATAAAAACCATGTGGGATTGATAGACACTATTACTCTACAACAAAGACTTCAAAAAACAACATGGATAGGAGATGAAGAACCCAAAGGTTCAGGCCAGTTATTATAAACCAAAAAGGAATTAAAAAATAAACCACTAAGTCATTCAGTACAAGCTGCAGCTGGGGGCTAGGGCCACATCTCTCCTGCTGCACAAGCCAAGGAGGAGCAGAGCTTTGGGGAGTCCAGATCCTGCATCGCAGGGCTCCCCCAGCACTGTCAGTCTGGTTCAGATGCCCAACCCTGGTTTTGGGCAGTTCAGCCACAGGTCCGTGCCCTGGCCCAAAGGCAGGCAGGATGCCATCACTCAGTGCCTCTTCTCCTCAGCAGGGCCCTTTGCTGCCACTCCCAGCCTTACAGCCCACTGGTGGGGTTCCCAAAACACTGCTGGGGTTCCCCACAGCCGCCCACCCCAAGGGTTGCCATAGGAATTGGCTTTCCATGAACCTCTGCTGAAGCCTCCCCCAACCTCTTTCCCCTCCTGGGATTTTTCCCAAGCTTGTTCTTGCCAGCATACACGAATTACTGCTCTTCTGGTTCTCTCACACACTGAACACAAATTGCTGTCCTCCACATGTGTTTTCTGTTCACCAATACATGGATCTGGTGACAGTAATCCTCTTCAGTTTCAAAATAGTTAATGGTTTTGGGCTCTGTTTCTCTGCACTGTGTGTTCAGCTTTCTGGCCTCTATGAAGTGAGCATAAAACAGAGTTTCAGACACTTCTGTTCACTGTGCACAAGAGAAAAGTGCTTGAAAAGATGCAAGATAGTGAAAAATCAGTGCGGTGTGTTTCTGCCTCATTCATGCCTGCCAATATCATTTAAAAAAATCAATAGATTGCAATTTGCATTCATTTTAATACATTTGCATAAACTCAGGCAAATACATTGAAAGCTTTGTCCCTAACAATTTTAAAGTTATGCTGGAGCAAAACGACAGCACCTAGAGCTCATTGCAAGCTGTTGCCTTGGGGGGTAGTTAAATTGGACAGGTTTTCCCCTCCCTACAAAGTACCACCAGTGCAGCATGGGCAGGGAGCAGGGCTGAGCTCTGCCCTGGCACCACACCTGGGAGGGATGGGCACAGCCTTGGCTATAGCAAGGCAACCATTTGGTGAGCCCAGACTGGTTTGATGGCTGCAGGTAAGTTCCCAGACATAGAGCAGTCTGTGCTGTTTTACTCCCACACTTTGGAGCCAAGTGTTAGGTCCCTGAGGAGATGATCAGCCTCACACTACCTGCAGCAGTTACTGAGCAGCAGAGAGTTCAGGTACATACAGAAATGTGATTTGACATTGGGAGATTTAGACTGGAGCAGGCTAAAAATCTTTCTTCCCTGGACTAAGCCTCTAGACCTGCGAGTCCACCTACTCTCAACTCTCCCAGCAACTGTTTCTCTTTTCAAGGTGTGTTCCATCTCCCAAATCCATAACTGATCAGGTATAAAATTTGTTGCACGCCTGTGGGATTGCTTTAAAAATCCTCAGTTTGCTGGCTCTCAGTTATGGTCTTCAGCCAGAGAAGCATTCACTAATCCTATGGTATAACCTGCTACATAGCAGACTGTCCCACGCAGAAGGGACCATCCCACTGGTTTAAGGCACCAGGCAGAGCCAAGGAGGCAGGGAAGTGCAGGACTGGCAGCAAAAGCCACAGGACCCTATATCCCCATTGCACATCCTGAAATCAGCAACCATCAATCTCATCAGTCAGCCAAGGGCAATGAGCAACAACAACACCAGAGCCTACCAAGATTTAAGGGGGAAGAAAAGCAGTGCTGCTTACAGGCCTAAAACCAGGAAAACAAGGGTAAAAATGAAGTAACAGCTTTTCCACAAACTGTGTGAAATATCACTGAGAGAATAAAATCTGCAGTTGGCTGGAATAGAAATAGCAAAAAAACTCACAAATACACCAAGGCCTTCAACATTGCAGTTAGACCAAAGAGGAGCAATGCATTGGAAAAAAAATCTTTCAAATTCAGTTCAGAGAAGCTGATTTCTGATGTTCTTCAAACTCAGAGCTTAGAATAATTTTTTTCCCCCCCGTAGGAACTTATACAAAAATTACAAAGAAGGAAAAATATATAAAAAGCCAAGAAATAATGACTTTTTAATCTTTGATGATATCTACTCAGAGGGTAACTATCTACAAGGATTGCAAAATTTAACCTATCATTTTCATAGTGACAACAGAATTTATAGATTAAAGATTTATAGAATTTAAACATTTGGAACGAAACCATCTGGCTGTGCAACAGCCAGCCCCAGACTTAGTGCTTCAATAGCTAGAGCTCTTCTCACTGAACAAAAGCCAAACCTCAAGTCATCAACAGCATCTGGCTATGATAAAGCCTTGCTCCAACACCAACTATTCAGAGATGCTCTGCTAAATTAACAGGATGTGCCTGAGAAGTTGAACTGCACAGAGGGGTAAGTGGAGACACAGTAGGTGTCCTCTGGGAAGGCTGGAGAAGGTATTGAGCATGTGCCTCACTGGGTCAGGAAGAGGATGATTAAAGCTGAATGGACAGACTAAACTTTTTAAATCTGCTCTCGTAGGGGTCCATCGCTGTCTGGGTGCTTACAGATGTTTCCAGCTGGGGAGGAGGCAGCTCCTGGGAGCAGCCAGTGGGATGGTGCCATGCCAGGGAGGGTGCCAATGCAGCACTCAGCTAAACCTGCCCATGGAAACCACCTCCACGCTCCCTTGCGATCCCCATCCTGAGGTTAACACCCCACGGCCCAAGCCTCAGCAGGGAAGCAGCATCTCCAGGGCTGGGGTGGCCAGAGACTCACTCCTCACACAGCCACAAGCCCATCACACTGCCCATTTTGAAGCCACTTCTGTTCCTCAGTGGTAAGGTAGAGATAGAAAACTTGAGACAAATCTCTGACATTTTATAACTGCATTTGCACTAACAAATGTAGACGACGCATTTATTGACATTGTAACAACTCCTCCAGGACAACTACATTTTTTTTAAAATGGAAGAATAAAGATAAATCTCCCATAGATATTGCAATGAATCTTACACTGACATCCTAACAGCTCTGATTCAATCCTTGAATAGGGAAGAGCTCATTAAAAATATCTTCCCCAGCCGCTGCATGGGGCCCATGGCTCCTTCAGCCCAGCCCCAGCGACTCCCACATGCAGCTGGTGATGCCAGACAGGGACAATTTATGGTTTCATGAATTTGATGAAGTGATATATACACTCAGATTAGTATGTTTGTAAGAATTGTAAAGGTTTCAGGCCCAGATTTTGTGAACTGCAAGTTTAATTGGCCCGCGATTACTATGACTGCATATGCAAATCAGATCAGCGCAATTTCACATGTAAATGGCCATAAATTGGGCACTGCCGAGCCTGCTGTGGACTCACTGCCACGCCGCCCGCCTGGTGCTCGAGCCAGCCCCTGAGCTCTCCACACCTGCATCTCGCTGGTGCTGCTGCACTCGGGATCCACCCACGCAGCCCCTCCACGTCCCAGTGTCACGGGATGCGCACGGCGTGGCCAAAAGCTCGAGCGGTGGGCCAGGGAAAGCACAGAGTGAGGCACGGCCAGAGCATGGGAGGTGAGAGCAACCGCAGCCCAAAAGGTGAGCCAGAGCACCTCTCCAAGGAGGCTGCTTCTCTCACCTTGTGAAATCCTACCCCAGGCCTCTGCCAAAGGCTTGCCCGTGCTGATGACCCACCAGGAATCAGAAACAAAGGTTATACTGAAGTTATTCACACAGGCTCAGCTGCGCTTCAGAATCATCACAGGTTTTCCAGACTTCAGCGCTTTCCCCAGGACAGTCCCTTCCTCGTGGCTTTTTCTTTAAGGCAAGAAGTGTCCACAGTTAATGGGAGTCCTGAGCCAAAGGTGGGGAAGTTGAGCCTGAGCCCTTGTTTTAAGGCAATTCAGTAGATTTGAACCTAGACTGGTGCATTTCCAGCCAAGGCCTGGAGCTTTGGTGCACTGCAGGGCGGAATCTTGCTGACCTGCAGGACCAAGCACCTGCCTGGGGGCACCCATCCTCGGGGCCCAGGGGGAGATGCTACAGCAGCAGCACCTGGGGACACTGTAGAAAAGCCACCCCAGAGTCTCCAGATCCAGCAGCTTCTGCTCTGTTTCCCTAAATATCTAATTTGCAACTGCATTTGTTGTTCTTTTTAATGAAGACTTCAGATCTTCAGCTATGGACTTGGAGCTCTTCAAAAAGAAAAAATTCAAAGGCTAAAAGCCTAATATTAATGAAGGAAAACAGAACTGTGCAAGCCTGAGACAACTAATAACCTATGCAGATTTGCTGGTCTCTAGTAAGAAGCAAAGCACCAAGAATTTTCAGATAATATGCTCTTAAGGAAGACTCCAACATTCAGTCTATCTGAACAAGATGCTTTCGGCTTAGTTTCCTCAAGACTTTTGTGCCATTTATGGACCATTTCTGCATGTAAAACAGGAAATTAGTGCACTAAAAATGACTTATGCACCAAATTAGTCTGTTTTCATACCCACAAAATCCCAAAGCAGCTGTATTTAACTCTGACCCAAGTCTTCACCTCAGGGGTGAATTACCTAGAGAAGCTAGAGTGAGATGGAAAAGCATTTGCAGCTTTAGGAAGCTTATTTTACATATTCACCAGTAACTTCATTCTGTGGAAACAAGTGCAGATTTGGTGCATGTTGTGCCATAAGCCAGCATGGCAGGAACCATTCCCAGAGCACCAGATCCCCACAGTGCTGCTTCTTCTGACCATTTCTGTTATTCTCATGTCTTTCCATTTCAGGTGAGCCCTAAAAATATACTCCAAAATAAAAAACGAATCCAGGGTACCCAACCTCAAGAACTTGCTTATGTCGCAGTGCCACACTTCCCACGCCCTGCTGCTGCTGGGCTGTGAATCTCCTGCAGGGATAGGGACACATCTTGGTATCCCTCATGAGTCTCCTTCCACATCATCATCCCGTGCCTCACACAGGGGCTGAAAGGTGCTTAGGAAGGAAAGCTAAACCTGGAACGTTTTACAACAGCCTCCCTTACTGTGGAAATTTCCCCCACTCATTTTCTGGGCATCTTCCAAAAATGTGAAGATCCTCCCAGTGCAGGAGGCACCACTCAAAACTTCCCTGTAACTGTTGCTCAGCCTCTGAGCGTGGGTTAGCCTTCAGGAGGTCACAAGCAAGAGCTGGAATAGAAATTTACTTCTCTTTCTCCCTTTAACTCAGTGCAATCTCCTCTGTTTACATCTGCAAGCTAGATCAGCAAAAACGTCCTGCACAGATGAACTCTACAAGTACATAATAAATAAATAATAACAATAACAGTTTGTGTTAATATAGCACCTCTAATCCAATTATCTGAAAGCTCTTTGCAAATACTAATTAATTAAGTCTTGCAACACCCCTGTGACATAGGTTATTATTATCCCCATTTTATACATGATAAACGGGAGTCACCAGAATGTGCTTCCCTCGAGCACAGTGTTACCAGCACGGCCAGAGCTCTCAGGCTGGGCTCCAGCACCATGCATCATACTACTCTGAAAAAGGGGGGTTTTGGTAAAAACTGTCACACTGCAAGAGCAGAAAGGTGGGAAACTTCCCAGCCATTGCAACATACCACCAGAGCCAGCCCTCACATGCAGCCAAACACCAGGCTCCTACTTGCTGCTTTCCCACCCCAGAGGATCCCTGCAGGCCTGCAGATCCACACACAGAGGGAAGATGAGGTCACACCTTACCTCTCCAGCCAGCAGCACAGCATGAAGCAATAATTATTTGCCTTGGGTCTACTCCAAGGCCAGGACTGCAAAACAAAGAGGGCAAGAGCTCAAGCCCCAAAAAGACTCGCAACCACACAGGACTCTTTTATGCCTTTGGTTCCCTCCAAGTGCCATGAATTTTAGCATCCCCTGAAAAATCTGTAATTTATGGCAGGTGGAGCCGTTTGTGTTTCATCAGGAAATGACCCATCCCAAAAGGGGAGGTGGGTGGAGGTTGGAGAGAGTGGGTGCCTCCCCAGGGCTCCCTCACCCTCTTGCCCATGGCAGCCAGCGAGGCTTGGACTCATGACCAACTGCACAAATAGTCTACCCTGCTGCCTTTTACATGTCTCAGCAGTTTCAATACTCGTTTTATTCATCAACCTTTAAAAGAGATTCTAACATCGTGAAAGCAACTAATTTTTTAACTTGCCTTATATGAAATATTAATTGTTAAAAAGAAAGACAGTTGCTGCTCACTCTCTGTGGAAAGCAGGCTGAATTACTTTATATATCGGAAAAGTCAAGGCAAAATACCTCTGAAAATGACGCTTTTCTGCTCTCTCTTTACAGGGAAACACATTTGAAGGGCTTTGAATTTGTTACAACTACTTTACACCAACACTGTTTTTAATTATCTGCTGTAGGCTGGGAGAGCCGTCGCAGCTCCCCAGACCAACTGTCCAAGTAAGGGACACTTTGGGTTGGAGTGTGGTTGGAACCGTCCCTCACCTTGTTTCAGCTTACTCCAGCACCAGTGAAATAGTGTGAAAATTTTACGTTCCAGTTGTATCTTTTCAGGAACATGCTGACTTTCACCCCAGAAGTGTGTTTCTGTCAAACCCATCCCCACTGAATGTTGAGCCGTGGGCTGCTCGGTAGTAACGGGGGGAACCACCCTTTCATCTGCAATGAAATCCATCCTCCCCGTTTTTAACATCCAAGTAATAAAATTCACACAGCTAAATGAAAGATGTTGTTAATTATTTTATGGACTCGTTGCCAATTCATTCTCTCCCGTGTTATACTGAGGTCAGTTGAGTGCCGCAGCTAGTTCCCTGCTTCCCCAACAGCACCACATGTGCAATGCACAGAAAAACGGGCAAGAAGGTGTACTGCTTTAAGTCAAACAAGATAAGGCATGTTTGCCAGTTGATTACTAAACCTAGGAAAGATCAAACGGCTCCAGTGGAGGAGAACTGGGTACAGCAGCTCGTAGCAAGTGCTGTGGCTAATTCCAGACCAAAGGGGAAGCAGGATAAGAGGAAATTTATGAGTAAGCTCTTGAAGTAATGAAACGAAAGTAATGCTGATTGGCCTCATTTGCAGCAGTTCAAAAGCTGATCAGCATCACTGAAGTAGTGAAGGATCAACTGACAATCATTTCCACGGTGAGGAGAGTGGAGCTGACCCGCAGAACACAGCGCGGGGGGTCCGGGCATGGGGGGCACAACTGCTGGATCCCATGTTCCCTCCCAGCATTGCCTGGACATCCCGCTGGCCCTGCTGGGGCAGCAGCCCAGCTTCCTTGGGAAACAGGGTACACAGTGGTGGGTGATGACCAGAGCAGCTCAGCAGCTCTTCTTTTGCCCCTGTGAAAAGGGGGGACAAAGCCGGAGGGTGGGCAAGTGGCCAGGGATACCTGCCAGGAGATGAGCACCATGCATGGAAAGCGCTGCCCTAGGGCAAAGAGGAACCTGTGGCCAGACGTGCTTCACAGGGATGGGATGTTTGTTGAGATCCCAAGTGCTCATCCTGTCCTTGAAGGTCGAGGGTCCACCTGCTGTGGCAGCCCAAGGGGACCATGGCCCCTGCAGCACATGTTTGCCCAGTGTGGTCAGGGCTGTGCATAACCAACAAATCAGCATGGAAGCCAGTGAATCTTCAGCTACTCTAGAGCCTATTTTTGGGATTAAGGACATTTCTCCCCAGCAATTTGCAATGTGCTCCCCCAGAAATGGGGCAGGGAGGAAGAGCAGCATATTTGTTTCTAATACACCTTTGCTTCAAGACTGAGTTTGACCCATGTCTGGGTCAGAGTTGTATGGGAATACATTATTTGTGAACATGGAGCCATCTGGAAAACATGTGATTCCACTGAATCTGGACAAAACCATCTGCCTATAGGTTGCACTGACGCACTGATGGAACATGCGGTTTATGGAAATGTCTGTCTCTTCCTGGCTGATGTACTGTGTTATGACTAATTTTTGTAGGCCACATTGCATTAAGTCAGGATGTGCAGTGAAAACAACATGCCTGATAAAATCTTATGTGAAACAATGAAATGTAATATATACATTTTGAGACCGTGGAGGGAAAAAACCAAAATGGCTTTTTCCATCTACACATTTAAGTCCTTATGCAAGAAGAAAATTGCTGACCATAAACAAATATGTCCAAAAACATGTTTCCAGTAGTAGTTCACATACCTGGGAGGAAAGGAAAAGATGAACCCCAACTGAGCCAAGTGGTTTTGAACTTTGTATTTTTACAGAGTGGTTTAGTGTCGTCACTGTAGTGGGGAGAATCCTAATCCACAGCTGCACCAGCTGTTCTAAGGGAAACAGTTGTTGTGCCTCAGTGAGTTGCTTTCACGCCAAACTTCATTCACGTGGAGAACAAAATCACGTAAGAGACCAAGAGTTCCCGGGTGTCCGTGCAGAAGCCCCGGGTGAGGCTCTCCGGGTGGGGCAATTTCCTGCACGAGAGATGTGTAATTTTGGGATGGTGGGGACGGAACGGTGAGGGTGCAGGCGGGAGTCTGCGGGTGCCGCGGGGAGGATGCAGGTACCGCGGGGGGGATGCGGGTACCGCGGGGAGGACGCGGGGCTCGGCGGGGCCCGGCGCGGCCCACGAGGTGGCAGCAGACCCTTTGGAATGCGGCGGCGGGGCCGGCGGCGGGCGGGGGCTCTGCCGGGACAGCCCGGCCCCCGCCGCGCCGAGAGCCGGCGGCCGCCGCGGGACGAGCCGCCTCCCGGTGGGTTTCACGGTGCGGCGGGACCGGCGGGGTCCTCTGGCAGGGCTGGGCAGTGCGGGAGCAACCCCAGGCGGCACCTGGGGCGGCGGGGACCGTCCTCAGGTGATACTGGGGACGTGCGGGAACACCCCCAGGCGGTACTTGGGGCGGTGCGGCAACAATTCCCGGGCAGTACCGGAGCATCCCTAGGCGGTACCTGGGGCGGTGCGGGAACATGCCCAGGCGGTCCCTGGGGCTCGCTGCGAGGCGCGGGGGTCTCAGCGCTGCCAGGTCTCAAGCCCCTCTGCCACCCGCTCCGGGATGCCCCTTCCCGCTGCCGCGCTCGGCGCAGCTGCTGCGGGGCTGCCGGTACGAGAAGGAACTTCTCGTCGTTGAGATCTTTTAAACGTCACAGCAGGAGAAAATTGTACCTGGAATACCTTTGCTTCCCGAGAACAGACCGTCGGGGGAGGGGGAACGGGGGGCAGGCCTGAGAGGCTCTCGGGTGGTGGAACCCTGGGGCTTACATGGTCCCTCACCCACCCCATGTGCCACAGGCAGAAAGAAATTCCTCTTCTCTTTGATTTGCCAGCTGGGGCAAAATTAAGACATTTCCCACGAGGTGCGTCCAGGGACCAACCATCACAGTTGCATCCTCCTCTGGGAGCCGTGTCCTCAGGCGCCACAGACAGGGGGACACGGGGCTGTGACACGGCCCGAACAGGCAGGAGGGGCCAACCCTGGCTGGGACAAGTGGGGCTGGCTTTGGCTGCAGCCACAAAGCACGATCAGCGATGCCAGAGAGGGCACCATCAGAATTCCGCGGCTGGTACCTGCCACCGGGGACCTGCGGGGTGATGGCAGAAGCAGGGAGGAGTTTTTCCTTATAAACCCAGAATGCAGACGTGGAATCGCCGTCCACACTGATTTTCCCCCCAAAAGAGCTCACGCGCTGATAGAGACTGCTACACATCTCCTCAATTAAGCACTCAAGACGTGCTGAATAATAAATGAGCACAGAAAGGCCTCGGCTGCAGCTGGGACCGAGTCCCCGGGTAGCTGCGGCGAGTGCAGGCACACGCTGCGCAGGCAGAGCGCTCCCAGCCCCCGGCTTTGCCAGGGAAGTTCGTCTCCGAAGAGCCAGTGCCTTCTCCCTCATTTATCCCAGCTTGCCTTCCCACCCAATCCAAAGACCCAAGCCATCCCAGCATTCCCATCCCTCCCCTCTCTGCTCAGAGAGACACTTCTCCGGCCACCTTTGCATCTCTGATAGACAGAGCACTGCCCGCTTTAAATGAGCTGAGGAGGTTACATGTACATACATGAGATAAAGTAAAAGGTAATTAAAAGGTATGACCTACATCAAGCAAGATCATCAAGTGTGTGTTACATTAAATGAGGTGGATAAGTCCTGCATCCTACTCAGTTTTAGCATTTATTTTTGGGCAAAGCATGGGCACAATGGCATTTTACCTCCCCCCCCACCTTGGGTGGCAACATAACTTTGTTTAAAAGACTGTAAGCAGAGAAGTGAAAGGAATGAATCTGAGGTTATTGCTTGAGTGGGCAGGAGAACATGAAAATTCAAAACATCCCAGCAGCCTATAGATGTAGGCAAACTCCTGGCTGTTCAGGCAAATGATTGTTCAGTAAATGCAAATGGACAAAGCAAAGCATCACTGAACTTGAGAGATAAAGGTCCCCTAACAATAGAAGCTTTTTACAGCATGGAGTCAAATTTTTTTTTCCTGTTTATATAAGTAAAACCCAATTTGAGCAACTGGAGCATCAGCTCTTTACAGTGAAAGATAATTCGTCTGGAGTAGCCAATAAGATCATGTAAGAACTCCTAAAGAAAGCCCAAAATATGTATCCTCATTTCATTAATAAATGGCTTGAATCCAAGCATAAAAATGATGTGACTTTAATGGTTTCTCCAACTGGTAGCCACACTCCTTGTTAGCAAGAGATCCCATGTGGGACCATTAAAGTGAGACATCCCCACACAGGCTGGGAGCGATGAAACACGACCTAGCAGCTTCAGCATGCATCAGAGGATGGAGCTTGGTGATAAAATATTCAAATAAGCAACTCAGTCCTAAATGGTTCTGTACCTGCTGTGTGTCCAGATTCTGAAACTGGCATTTATATATCTTTATATTTCTAAGTGCCAAGTTTCCATAAGTAAATATGAAATCAAATGTCAAAAGCTGATAATTATAACCTGGCTGTACTTGGAAGTCAAACTGGATAATTTCAATCCATATTTTGGCGTAGTCCAGGAAAACCATCAAAATCTAGCATCTCTTTGTGAATAAATCTTTGTGAAGTTGGCATGCCACAGGTAGGAGAAGGGTCACGTGATACGGTGTGTTCTCATTTTTTGCTTCAGTAGACTCATTTTTTATTGAATAGCAGAGTAAATATTTAAGCAAAACTAGTGTAAACTGCTGGCAGGTATGCCATGCTAAGTAGCAGTCATTTACTTTTAAATAATTAAAAGTCAATATACAAGCATAGCATTCTTGTTGCAGTGCGGCACACGGTACCACCGCTCTGCCTACATGTCACTTCAGAGCTTGATTTACTAACAAAGCATTTAGTTCGGCTCATTTGGGGAAAAAAAAGGGAAAAAAATAAAAGAAGGTTTTTAAAAACCTACCCTCTGTGTTGTGTATGACTGCAGGTATTTTGGCTACACAAGCCCAAGCTATTTATGAGTAAGGCCGAATTTGCATCACTTGTGGGGCTGGTAAGGACAGCCCTGATTTCCTTTGCATTATGCATAGTGGAAGTGTCAGGATGGCTCTGATGGCGTTTAATTAAATATTTGGCAGTGTTTAATTAATTAAATATTTAAACATTAAATACTAAATAGGATGTGATATCTGCTTAGTGGACATTATGTCTCAATAGCCATTAGTCATTAAATAGGACTCAAATTGGCCCTAGAAGACTCCCCTTAGCTAAGCAAGGTCTTAAGTACATGCACTTTTGGATCTTCATTAATAAGTAATAGAGGCCAATTCAGACTATGTAGCAACACAGAGATCCCTATTAACAGAAATGTTAACGTCTCTGTTTGAGACCAAGCTCTCCAGTCTAGACAGCAGATGAGATGCTCAGAGAGGAGGGGTGGGATGTGGCTCCTCTGGCGATGTACGGGATTGTGGCCAGAGTGGAAAGGCAGCAACACAAGAAAGCCCCACTCTGGCTGTGGGATGCCTACTGGCACCTTTGCAGGGCAGGACAAGGGTGTTGCCTTGTGGTCTACCAGCACCACAATGTCTATATGGGACTATTTGGGGTTAACTTGAGGGGATTTTACATTAATTACACGGTTTAGTGTTTGCACACACTTATGCTCGCTGCAAGAGCCTTGCTCACCCAGGGAGCCATGTACAGCCACCTCAGTGTAAATGAGAATCAGGCTCCACAACCACCTTCTGCCAGATTCCCACGGGCGTTCCCCGCGGGATGATCCAGCCAAACATTACCACATGCCAGCACTCTAAGCCCACGCTCTTCCCAGAGCATCCAGAACAGCTCACATGCTAGAAACCAAGCACATGCACAAGTGCCTGGTGAAGCATGGTCTATAAAAGTGAGGGGGATGAGGTTTTAAAGATAATTCTGTAGTGTATTTGTAGCAGGGAAACAACATTTTAGAGGCCCTTGTGGTTTTGAATTTGCTGTTTCATTATTCTCTATTCCCTAGACAACCACTAGTGGCAAACACTTCATACTTTTCACCTCAGTGGTATTTTTGGTAAGATTTGTCATTTTTACCATTAAATCCAGTATGCATTCAAGCACACATCCACAGTGCCTTTCAACACCGGGCTGCTCAGCAGGGGTTTTGTAGCCCACACAGGTGGGGCAAAAGGGATTTTGGCTCCCTAAGGATGTCAAGCAATCCCAGCACCCACCCTGCCAGCAACCTGGGACTTTTCATGAAGTGACTGTAACTTAAAGCAACTCTGAGATAATTTTAAATGATGCTAAAGTCACATTAAAACCCAGCAGGGGGATCCCTAATCAGCTCAAGAATCCTTTTCTTTGGGGATCTGTGGTAACATGCCATGTGCCATCAGTGGGACTTGTGGAAGGGCAGTGGTGAGCAGGCAGCAGGACCACTGCCAGGGGCCCCCTGTGATCCTGCCCCTGTGCTTCTCCCTGGCTTCAACATTCATAGATCTTCTGTGCCTCCCAGGCTGCATACACGCCAGTAATCAGATTGTGCTTCTGCCTAGTAGTTTTTACTTGAAATATCATTGAGTTAGCTCTTGAGGGATTTGTGTCTGGTGACATATATATTGGTACTGAAGTCAGAGGTCGCCTATTGCAAAGATCATCTTGATAGGATGATTATGAGAAAAGCCATGCTGGTTAGAAGACCCTCTAACTAGATTTGGTCTTCTTCTTTCAGCGTTACATTAGCGAGTCCTGCTTTCCCTCTCAGTTTTAGTGATCCAATCTTTCTTCTTCTGAATTTCTCCCTTGGGAGCTTTCTACACAGACATTTTAATATATCACACTATTCTCTGCAGAAATCATTTGCTCAATGAAGAGATTCTTTTTAATGGCGATATTAGCAGTGTTCAACAGCAGCCACGATGCCCACGCCTATACCTGGCACAGGCTGGGAAGGGCTGGTCCTGGATCAAAGCCATCTCAACAGTGAGTCAGTCCTTTCACCTTCATGTTTCCACTGTGCACAGCTCCCAGGGCAGGTGGGACCAGCTTTGGAGGGCACGATGTGGCTGCTGGGAGCAGCACTCTGCAGAAGACATTCCTCCACCATTTTGCTCCATGCAAACTCTAGCTGCACCTTCTGTAGGTTTTAAGAATTTGTCAGTGATGGGATGGGCACAATAAAGCAAGCACCCCATCAAATATTAAGCCGCACAGTCAGATGCTGAATTGCCAGCTAGCTAACTGCCAAACACAGGTCTATTTTTCAGTTTCAACTTGATGCACAGTGTCAAGTTGTCAGAAGACGCTGTCTGCAGAACACAAAACAAGGATCACTGCCAGGTTTCCTAACAATTCAGACAGCCTGCTCAGCATCCTCTGCCCACACCACCTTCCCAGGTGACATGAGGTGAGCCCACAGGAGCTGCAGGTGGGCTGCACTGCTCCTCACACTCACTGCTCTCCCAGTTATTTCTCCTGGTAGCTTTGCATGCTTGTTGCATGCTGTTAAAAGGCTTTTCATTTCCTGACAATTTATAAATATGTATTGGGCCTGAAGGATGAGGGTAAAGCAACTGCTGTTTCTTTTTTAAAAGAAAATTAAACATGACAAACTTAGTTATTCATGCAAACCATCCGCCTGTTATCTCTGATTATGCAGGATCCAAATGGTGAGGCTGAGTGAATGAGTGCATTCATCAAAGTAAACTGTCAGAGGCAGGAACACCGGCTTTAACCTACCCCTACCTGTTCTCTTTTGTACTTACGTTTCATCATCTTCAACAGGCAGTGCAGTTGCCTGGTACCAGGAGCATCTATTTCACTACTGTCTCTCTATTTAAGGGGTTAATTAGCCTCCAGAAACAGAAGAAACCCTGCATGTAGCACTCCCGTGCTTTAAAACGTCGCTTCACCGGGATATTTTAAGCTCGTGGGCCAGACCATATGGTATTTCAGGAACAGAAGCTGGAAGCACAGCGCACATGTGTCCCTGCACACACCCAGCGCCCAAGGAGGTGTGGTGTCTCGTTAAGCCTTGGCACGCAGGCACGTGTACGTATGCGTGGGAGAAGTGGAAGTAGAAATAAACTTCACACGCTGGAAAGTGACAGATTGATTTCCACCCATCCGCCAACCTGCCCAGCAGCAACACAGAAAACCTGGGATACGTAAACATGAGAAAACAAGAAAGATTGTATCATACTGTCTGAAATCTGTGGCAAGCACCATGGCTCGCTTGTCTGTTTTAATCCAGAGAAGCTGATTCAGACACCAGTTCTTCTTCTCAGGAACAGCTTTGATGTATCTTATGAGGAAGACCCCCTTTACCTGGCTTGGGAGGAGACTCCTGTGCTTGGGGCCAGGTCCTTTCCTGAGGGGCACGCTTGGATCATCTGTGCAAAATCCGCAAGTTAATTAGTTACAAGTTGTCCTTTCTTCTTGCCCAAAAAACATTACCATTGCATTGAATGGTACCTCCTGCTCGGATGATGCCCAGGAAACCACTAAGGCCCCACCCCTGTTCTTCACTGTCAATCCTACTCACCTCAGTGCAAACCAGGGACCAGAATTTTAAGCTTTTGGTGGCACTGATGGCAACCTCCAGCCCTGTGGTGCTGTGCCATGCTGGGGGGTTCAAACTGGCCAGGGATTTTCAGGGTGAGCTGGAGGGCAAGGAGGACTTCTTGCACTTTGCAATACCTCCTGTGGTACAATATAATGCTCTGGCACGAGGGAAAAGCCACAGCACTCTCCCAGCGTGATTTACACTCTATTTGAGTCAGTGTGACAGCAGGACTACTTAACGCTACCCTCCGCCCCCACTGTTACAGAGTTATGACTTTAAACGCTGAATATGAATCAAAAATTTCCTTTCCATTCAAGTCCTCCTTCTGCCCTTCTTATCTGACTCATTTCCAGGCTGCCCACTGACCTTCATGCTAATTGATCATTACTAATAGATAAGGGTAATGCAGCTTTTGAACTGTGCTCACTGTGTGCTCTGTACTTCTTGATTGGCAAGGGCTGCATTTTTTTGCCTGCTGGACTAAGATCATCTGAAATTAAATCTGAAGCCAGTGGACAATACCCTGCACACTGGAGTGAGCTGCCATGCTGCTACAGGCATTGCCTGAAGTGACTGGAAAAGCCCAGTTCTGAGGCAGACATTTGTAGGAGGGTGGGTGACGTGGGCTCTTCTCTAACATGCCCTGGGTGTCACCGAGCCTTTTTACACCACCACATCTCCCAGGAAGGTGTCTGCATTCACTGCTTAGAGTCACTGCTTGCACTTCCCCGGAGCCTGAGGTGCTTCACAGGTGTTACCTCAGGAAGCCACACAACACCCCGCGTATCCATCGAGCTGAGAGATATCTGCCTTTGGATACGGAGAACTACAGAGGATTTAAGTGACTTGTCAGGAGTTATCAGGAGAGCCCGAGGCACAGCTCAGAACACAGTTGCTGCCCGTAGCCTCCTCTGCAGCTATCAGATAACGCCAGCCCTCTGCGATGCACTAATACTGAGGAGCACATTTCATACACAAATGGATTATTACTGGAATCCTATAGATAAAGCCATTCATCTTCTGAGGCCCTTGGGAGCCTGAGTAGTTAATACACATCACAGCAGAGTGATATATAAAGCGTGCAATACAAAGACACAGTGAGAGGCATGTGTAGGAGTGTTGAAAGGGAGAGAAGGACCGGAGAAGGAAAGCAAATCTGCGTGAGAGACACAGATGTAAACACAAGTTCACCAAACAAACCAGATCTTCAAGCACTGTCAGGTGAGGTCTTCAAAAAATAGCAACATGAGATAAAAACTTCAAACTCCAACTTTTTAGTCACCAATTTCCTTGGGAAGGCTGTCAACAACTCACCAGTGATCAGCTCCTGTTTTCAGACTTGCACATGTATGGGAGCAGTTGCAGGTGGAAGCAGGTGCTGGTGACACACGTGCCCAGCCTGCCTACCCCAGGTGTTTGTACATCTGCCCCTTTATCCAACCACAGTGACAAAAGTAAGAGCAGAAATCCCAATGCCCCATTTTCACCAGCTTACACCCTGGTGATGAGCGCTCTAAGAACCCATTTCGGGCAGAATAGAAAATTAATGAGGGAATAAAAGAGGTTGAGTCACACAGCTCACATCTCAAATATGCCTTGCACAAATCAGCCGTGATGAATTGTTGTATGAAGTCTGGGCAAGGCTCCTTGCTGGTCAGAATACAGATAAAGCATGTGTGGGCTTCTCACATGTTAAACAGAGCTCATTAAGGGAAAGATGCTGTTTATCCTTTTAATTCTGACCACATCATTCACTCGTCATCTTACTGAGACCCTATTTTTCCCCAGACTGGCAGGTGATATGATTGCATTGGCCTCGATACAATCACAGCTCACACTCTGCTCGACAATCCAGCAGCAGTGACCAGAGCTTTTGTGCTGGTGCAGCTGGGAGAGCCGAGTGCCTGCGCACGGACATCCCTCCCCAGCAGAACCACACGGCCGGCATAAAAACAAAACCAGGCAACTTTCAGGCCATGAATATACATCTCGTTCAAAGCAAAAAAGGAGGCTCTCCAGCAGCAATGCCAAACATGCAGATTAATGACAATGCTTTCCCTGTGAAAATGGCCTTGCTGAGTCCAAACACGTTCTCCCGAGATGCCAGATTTTGTAAGTTAGTAAAAATGTTGAGCTGTCTGTTTGCTTTAAACAATTATGTCAGCTCTGCAAGAAAAAATATGTTCCCTCGCCTGACCTCCTCATGCTGTTAGGTAGGGCAGTTTTTGGCTGGCTCTTGCTTTAACGCAGACATTAGGGGACAGCTGGAGAGTTTCCTTGGGAAAAGCAGAGCACAGCCAGTGAGGGGAGAGGTGGAGGGACCAGCAGCACCACCGGGCTCTTGCAGCAACGTGTGTTACCACCTGCTGCATCACAGCAAAGACCTAATACCCCAACAGAGGTACCAGCCCTGGTCAGGGTGGGTTTAAGTCTTCACTACCAAGTAAAAACAGACCTGTTTTCAGAAGGCAGCCCTTTAAATGGAAGACGTCTGGTGCCACACTTTATTAGAAATATAGCCCTAAAGACAAGACAAAGGAGGTTACTGTTGCTGCTCCCACCTCTCTCCCCAAAAGGGGAGCTAGAGAGATTAAGGAAGAGGGAAAGTGAGATTAAATGATTTATCCTAGGTCACAGTAGAAGTTAGTGACAGAACCAGGAATTGTTTTGGGTGCCCACCCCGTACATTAAGCACAAAGTCAACCTTCTCCACAGCAGCAGGTCAGAGGCTGGGCCAGGCAGGCTCTGCACTGGAACAGCCTCTCAGTGCCTGGCACTGGGCTGCTGACCAGAAAATGCTGTCAATGACCAGGGCAGAGCAGCAATATTTACATCAGAGCTAATGAAGGCAAACACCCATCGCTGTCTTATGGTTTACACCAAACCCACCATAGCCAAGCTCAGCCAGAGGAGCCCCTCCCTCCGTCACTTTTCCAAAGGATGCTCAGCCGTATCCAGGGGAGCTACACCAGCATCCCATACCGATGGGACCAGGCTAGAGCCAGCCTGCAGGGTGTTTTCTCATGAGAGCAAACACTTGAATTTTTCCCCATTCAGTAAAACAAATCACACAAATGTAGCTTACCCTAGGGCCGATACCTGATGTGAGAGCACACAAGGCTCCCAGTCTGGAAGACACACAGGAGCACTGCTGGGACAAACCTGGGCTAGATGGCAACAGCCTGGAGTCAGCTGCAATGGAAATAAAACTGGAGGGCAACCTAGTGACAGTGCTCACACAGGCATATCCCAAATATTTCATCACCGTTATCTCCAGGGCACATCTAGGCAGTTGTCTGGTATGCAGAAGATCAGGTTTGAGAAAGCCAAAAAAAGCCAGAAAGGTACTGGGTGTTGTGCTGAAACAGTGATTTCAGCACAAGCCAATTCTGAATAAACAGGGGGAAAAACACCAAGAAAAATCAACTGTTCTTCAGCTTTGCACTGCACTGGAGGGACTGAGATGGCACATCTGGGAGTCCCTGGGCCACACAGCTCCTGGACACTCTGGTATCTCAGCCTGCTCTGAAGGTCTCTGCTCACACAGAGCACTCTGTCCTGAGCACGGAACCTCCTGCACCTTTCAACTACTAATCCATAAAAGTAGCTTCTCAGGATGCAGCTGCATATAAAGCCAAATGCCCTCTCAGCTCAAACACAGTAAAAAAGTGTGTACATGAAATATACAGTGGTTATAAAAGGTATTTCCCAGGTTATAATCATGTGAAGAGAGAAGAGAACTCTACAACAAATCCAAAAGCCATAACACTTCTGACACTGATGTTTCCACTTCCAAGCTGGCAGCAGGTGAGGACAACACAGTTTGCTCTTTCCAATATTCAGAGACAGTTTAGCATCAGAAAAATCTTTCAGAGTGATCACAGTCCAGGAGAATACATCTAATTCCCTCTAAAATAATTTGGAGCTTCACTGGGTAGAAAATTGCTATTTCTGCTCCAATGCCAGAGAATTTCATTTTTAATTATAGAAATTTCTGTTATGCACAATTATAATATTCTTTCCTATTCTCCCTCACTCTTAGTTCGAACACACTATTAGCTTTTTAAACTACTGCTATGCATTGGGCAGGCACAGGTCACTTCTGCTGCAGAGGAATGCCAACGTTCCAGCATCTTGAATCAACTCAGATCAAAAAACAGAGGATGAAGCATCTTTTCTATATATTCCAGGACAAATTATCCTAACAATCAGTGACAGTTTGGATGCCACCTTCAGTCAGGTGAAATTAGATCATAAAAATGTTAAATACCTTCTCCAGAGCACAGATATATGGACTGATGCCTTATGGAGTGAATACAAGCTAAAGACCAGACTTGGTGAGCAGGCTGAGAAAAGGCACACAAGAATCCACAGCAGAAGTTGGTGAAAAATAGTAACCCTTTGCTACTGCCTGTGTTTGCAGCATCAGGAAATAAAGGGGTAAATTCTCATGTCCCAGACCAATAAACACAAAATTATCTTTGCACAGTAATTAATCATCCTGTAGAATAAATCAGCTGAATGAAAAACAAAAAAAAAAAATCAATCTATCAACCTGTTTCTGAGGAGCTGTTGGGCCAGCAGCTGGAGGTTTGCAGCTCAAACCTGTCCTGGTCAGGTGAAATCAAAAGACTCACAGGAGTGAGTCCAGACCCACATTCCAAGGATTAGTGTTTGAAAAGGTACAAAGATGTTGAATCAGTTGCTTTAATCTGTGGCTGCATTAAACAGGCTGTCTCTGTACAGTTTAGTACCTGCTTTTTCAGTTCCAGCAGGAATTTAGTGCCTTTGCTGATCAGAATCGATAACTTTAATTGGTAGTTTGGAGTTAGGTGCAAGGTGCACTGACACTGATGAAAATTAGTTGCTTAATTCACCTGCCACACAGGGGAACGTGCTGGGGAAGGCGGTGGGAAAGCCGGGGAAGGCTGCCGCTCTCCAAGCCCCATTCCTCAGGCACGGAGGGATTGGACAGGACAGCACTAGCGCAGCTGGGCAGCAGGAGGGCAGGCAGGCAGCTGGCTCAGCGTGCTCAGGAGCCCAGGCAGTGGCCACATCATGGTGTGAGTGGACACAAGGGCACAGAGCGGTCAGGTACAAGTGCCAAGCAGAGCAGTGCCCCCCCGCTGCCCAGGGAGCTCAGAGCACACGGCCTGTGCCTGAGCACCTGAGGAAGGTGGGCTCCCAGTGTCACCAAGCACGGCCAGGCTGCTCTATAGCATCAAGGGTTTACATGAACCAAGCTCCTTGAGGAGGAAACTTCTCCTTGTTACTGGCCAAACACAAACCAGAGCTCCAGAGGCAGAAGAGCAGGCAGTGCCTGCACATAGGGAGCCTGGAAGAGAGCTCCCAGCTGCCAGGACACCCATTCCATCGTGTCAGGGATCCACCTCTGGCATCTGTTCTATCAACAGGCTCTGCTCGTCACACTGAAGAGGTATCGACCCACCCAGCATCTTCCAATTAAGCTCTTTTGGTACAGATCAAAATTAAAACACAGCTACCTTGCAGGCACATTTGAAGCCCTCACTAGCCAGCAACGAAAGGGTCCAGGCTGGCCCCGTTCCCTTTGAAGTGTGCCTGCTGGCTGTAGGTTTCTATAGTGTTTGCTTGCAATTACAGCACTTTTCAACTCCTCTCTGTCTTTTTTTTCTTTAATTTAAATAGATTGAGAGGAATTAAAAAACCCCTATCAATCAGATTTATCAAATAAAACTGTAGAGGTAGGGCCAGCTGCAGCTACACATGTCAAACTCAGCTGCAGATATGAAAGGAAAGGCTGTAATTCATAGTGTGCTCAGCCTTTTGAGGGTTTAGCAGCAAAGCTAATCCCATCGCTATATTCCTAAACCTACAGAGATGCCTGGCTCTGAGCTAGGCAAGGATTGGTCCCTGCATACGCGGGTCTGGACTCTGCTCCCTGTGAAAGGGGGTGTCTGTGCTGTGCTTGCTGCCTGGGCATGCTCTTCACATTCTGCTGCAGCGTCTCGGGGCTTGGGAAGGACTCAGGAGTCTTTCAGTTTCTTTCCTTGTCCTTACATGTGTGTGGCTGAACAAGCTGGATACATCCTCTGAGACGGTATGCACAGCTTAGTCTGGTTGTAAGAGTTTGAGCGAAAGGGAAAAGAGTAATGACAGAACTTCCCATTGATTAGCAGGGTCAGTATTCCACCAGCCTTTGTGAACTTTGGCTCACCGAGGTCTACTTTTGTTGAACGCCGTTAGCTGAGTGACAGTGCAGCCAAAGAAATCCAGAAGCGGGTAACATCCCCACATCCCTGCACAAGGATCTTGAGGCATGGGTGAGAACAGCCTTGAAGGGGCACAAGCTGAAAATTATGATGAGGAATAGATATCTTGAGAATGGAGATAGTCAGAGGTGGAGCAGTCTTCACCCATTCTGTTAAAAAATACTGCTGTTACCATGTAACCTCCCAAATGCCATCATTCTGGGACACAAGTGATGCCATGATTCTTCTGCAGGCCCTGCTGACCACTACTGTTTGCAAAATCCTTGATCACAAGCCTCCTTTTGTCCTGTCGAAGTGTCAGGGGAGCACTCAGAAACCTCAGCATCCTCTCCCTCTCCTTCTCCACACTGCTGCCTGAACAGCCAGCTCTGTGCAAAGAACATCCCCACAACTGCTGACCGCAAATAACAAACCTCTCCCTGTTAAAAATCCCAGGACATTCAGGGACAAACACGTGTGTTTGTGCATAATGAGAGACACTCAGGGATGCAAAAGTGCAGAGGTGCTTCGTGGTTTTCCTCGTCATTATTTCAACCAAAAACTAGGGAAATCTAAGAGGAAAGACAAGGGCTTTCCTAGCCCACCTGATGGCACACACAAGCCTGGCACACGGGCTCTGCCCTGGCATCTCCTGCCCCTGAGGGCCCATGGAGATGAGCCATCCCACATCCTCAGCCTCCTGCCCACCCCATCGGGCCAGCAGTGATCACACAGGCCATCAGATGGCCTTGCTCCGGTGCTGCTGTGCAGTTTAATGCAGAGCTGCTAACACTGAAAAATACCAGCTGGGCTGATAAAGCCCATTGGGTTTGCCACCCCGCAGCAGAAAGATGCAGCAACAGCACAAGCCCTTTTTGACCACTCCCTGCCAAATCCTGCTACCAGGATCCCTTCAGTGGGGATCCCGCACTGACTCACCTGGGTGCCCAGCAAAGCTGCTTTCTGCAAAGGCAGGCGCTTCAGCATCCACCGACTTCTTCAGCAGAGGTTTCCAGCCACATCTCACACGGTAAAGGCTCTCAGTCATCACTTGCTTACAAAATCGAGCTGGTTTCTCCGGCTGCTGCCAGACCCTCATGTCCTCCAACAGACTCCATCTGCTGGTTTTTTTGGACAAGCAGCTCCTGCAAGGACAAAATATATCGAGTTAAATAATATGCACTTCATCTTCTGCTTTTCTCTCAGCAAAACTGCACAATTTTGGAGATATTTTGTAAATTCAGATTGATGACGATTATTTTTCATACTATGGCTACCACAGTGACCACAGAGAATTTATTGAGGTAATAATGTATTTAAATAGCCAATTTTCAAAAAATGGAACCATTGCAACGGATTAACGTTCAAACCATTAATATCCAAGCATATTAAGTCACTTGAAGGATTTTTGTGTGTGTACGCATATTTTGGGGTATATTCTCCTCATAATACGTGGAGAGAAGATATGCTTTACCGTTGACATTTAGCACATTTTCTTTATTGCTTTTCATTTCATTGTGAGTAAAAGTGTTATTTGTCCACCCAGCCTTCCTTAGGACGAATGCCATCATTTCTGTTTGCAGAGGCAACCAAAAATTAAAGGAAATATTTTAGATGTCAACATTAAATGTCAAAAACTGATTTTAAGTAATTACTAATACCCTGGCACATATACATTTTATTCAGAAAGCCCCTGTTAAAAATATTCATTGGGGGATATTCAAATTTATTATGTAGAACAACACAGCATTAACGTGCTGGCTTCTATTTAATGCTTTGGTTCATAGCAACAAAGATACCAATGGGAAATCATTAAACAAATATGCGATTTTTGCAGCATAATGGGTCTATGTTTGGTATCACTTGAAAAAAACCTCACCGAGCTCAAACTGACAGAAAAAACGCAATGATCAGGCAAAGTACAGCAACATTATAAATGTTAACAGATTTCAGAAAGTGATTTTATGTTAATTCAAATGTTAATGCTGTCCGGGGCTGCTGAAAGGAGCGTGGGGCTGCGGGAGGAGATAGACATTGCCGGCAGGGAGCACAAAGGGCTGCCTCTTGGAGGGTGGGGGGAGTTTATTAATTATATTTCCTTCAGAGCCCTAACAATAACATGTCAGTAATCTACACATTCTGTACTTAATTGACGTTAATGATCTGGCGGGGTCCTGGCCGTCGTCGCAGCCTCCCCACGCCGTGAGAATCCCGTCCGTCTCGCGTTCCTCGGGCCCCGCAGCGCAGCCCCAATTAACTCGATGAGCGTGGGGCCGCCGAGCTGCTCCCGCCACGGCCACGGCCCCTCGCACAGCCAGGTCCCACACGGATGTCTTCCAGGGCTCTCCACATCCCTGAAGGAGCGCACGGCCCGGCGCAGCCCGGCACAAAGGGACACATTCATGCGCCCCCAGAGACGGCCGCCTAGCACGCACAGACACCCTGGCACGGAAGGGGTTCCTCTGGTTCTCCTCTGACCCAATGGCTGGGGAGAATTGGGGGTTTCTCTTCCGTGCTTGCAAGCAACAAGTCCCACAGCCATCCCCAAACCAGCATCCCACATGCCTGTTGTTGCCCTCGAGGTGATGACCCATCTGTGGGCACTCAAAGTCAGGTGCTCATTTATGGTGGTGAAGTGATGCCTCTCAAAGCTCCACCCAGCTGGGTTACTCCAGTATCTCTACTCAAGGTGCCATTCAGCTGTCAGCCAGCAACATGTCCCAGACTCCCATATTTTACCTTCCCCAGAGTCAGTTCCTTCCATAAGATCAGCCCCAGGAAAGGTGGGTTCTCTTTTGGCAGGCAGCAAGGGAGCCAAGTCCACTGGGCAGCAGCAAGATCCAAACCTGCTGCAGCAGCCAACAATCTCAGCCTTTTTCCCACTGGCAGGCAGCCCTTGGAAACGGCAGGAGAAACCTGGAGTCCTACCATAGATCAGGAGCACATGGAAGTTACAGCAACAACAAAACCGGGCTGTTCTGGGCAGATGCACAATGGCTTCCTGGTATGTTGAATTCAGTGCATTGCCCCAGCACAGTGGTAGGGAAAGAAGTCAAGCAAATTTCTCCATGAGGACCAGTAACAGACCTGCTTTCGTGCATGGCATTTCCTCCCTCCTTGGAGCTACTCTTAGCCTCTAGTCATGCCTCTTCAATGCCAGATGCACATGATGACTGTCCCAATTCCTTCTTCCTCTCTTCCCACCTTTCATCCTGTCAGCACAGAGCCCCTGCTGTCACTCCTCTATGGTCTGGCCAAGGATAGAGCAGAGTGGCTAAGCCTATGCCTCTCCTTCACATAGAAGATCAGCAGCCTGTCTGACTCCTCCTCCTTCTTACCTGTATAAACAGAAGTCAGATCTCCTTTAAGTTGTCCAGTGGAGGAAGCCAACAGACAGGGAAGTGGGGGGAGGAACCACAAAGAAAAAACCACCCCATCAGTCCAGCTTTGGTAGGAAATCAGGCGAAAAAAAAAAAAAAAAATTCAGCACATTGTCACTGAAAGCAAATACCATTCCCTGCTAGGGGGTTTCCAGACCAGCCATCCCACAGCAGCACCTCTCCCACTCCCAGCAGAACAGGGTGGCCCAGGCAGCAAAACATTCAACAAACTGTTCTGTTGACACTTCTCAGGGGAAAACATTTGCTTAAAAACAGTCAGATGATTTTGGAATGATCTACGGGGCACTTTGTTATGTTAATGACTGCTACCAACTGTCTCTTCTTTATATTAAAGTGTTGACTCATTGTCAGTTGGGGCGAGACAAGACAGCTTGCTTGTGCCTTGCAGTCCTTTTGCACTCACCCAAACTACTCATGTGAAGACACTTTAATATGAAGAGACACTGTCTGTGGCTATTATTAATCTCCCGACTGAAGCCCAGAATACTAATAACACCATGAAGGATCAGCTAACCTTTCCTCAGAGCATTCTTCATTCTGCAAGATTTTGGGCAAAAGTAAAATGTTTTTCTTTGCTCTCAGAAGCCTGTGGCTGACAACTACATTTCCCAATCTGAGATGTAAAAGGTTTTCACTTGCCCTCCACTGTGCTCAAATAAAATCATCATCATCAGAGGTAAGAGGGGTGCCTCTCATAAGCCCAGAAACATCAGCTTTACCCTCATCAGGCAGCTGCTTTTGGCAGGTCTGGCTGAGGTGAGAAAGCAACTTGTTTATTCTCAGACTGATCTTAAACCCAAGTGTAACAACCAAACCTCACTGTGAGATGTACAGTCCAAAGATTACGTTGGCATCTGGTAAGTAGTGGAAGATGGATATTGGGGTGACACGAGGAAGGTTATCTTTTAACTCTTGTCATGATCAGTAACTGTTAACACACAGAAAAATTGGGCTGAAGCACTGAGCTGCAGAGGTTGGTGTCTTGGTAGAGTATCCCCCTCCCCCAAAAAAATAAATCCAAACACCTTACACAGAACTACAAAATAAAGCACCATATTACTCTTCTCTGTCTGATGTTTCTGCTCTGGGATTCAATCCAAGAACACTCAGCCCATTTATCCTGGTTACACGCAGAGCACGCGATAGGTAAGTTCGTGTAACTGGAGTCTGAACACGATAACCTGGCAAATCACAGCTGTCCCTACTTCTTTTTTTTGCCTTGGGAGGGGGGAGCCCAAACCTGTTCCTACAGTTTTATTACATTTTTACTCTCTTTGTGGTGAATGCCTAATTTCCAGCCAAGCCACTTATTTTTAGTTCTACGTGAGGCCTCTTCCATCCTAATTTACGACAAAAAGCAACAATCTTAAACCCACAGCAGCGTATGCTGCCTGCTCATACAGATCAACCACGGTCTCACCCTCTCAACTTCAGTGGATTTTGCGTCCTTATGCCATCAACAGTTTCTTTCTGCAAACTCATACCTGTACACAACTTATTTTGGGCCCCTGAACCTCCTGAAAATAAAAAAAACTGTCTCCAATGGAAGAAAATATTATATACCAGCTAGCCTTTTAGCACCAGGAAAATCGTGCCTGTGGGGTGGCCATTAGCTGCATGATTTTTTGGGAAATGTTTAGGCTTGTTGCTTCTCTCAGTCAGGAAAATTGTTTAGCTCTTGATTAAATCTATTATTCATTTCAGTTTCAAGTTATCATATACAGTTTGTAAGAAAACCAAACATTTGATCCTTTGATTTTGCCTTTATAAGTATATATGTGGCTGAATATTTATTTTTAAACAAAATGTAGGCCAACTGCAATACTGCCAGGAAGACATTAAGTGCATTTAGAGAACCATTTCCTTTCCACAGCCACTGTCCATAAACACAGTACCTCCTCCTCTTTCCAGTGCTCATGGGAATTTAAGAATTACTTCTCCAGCCAAGGCCAAGGCAGAAATGTAACATTTGAGACCAGAAAGACATCACAGGAGCACATGCTGATAAAGGAAATCCTTCCCTCAGACAAAGACAGATCTTGTCACGCACCTGCTCTCCTTCACCCCAGGAGCAGGGGCTAGGACACATCTCACGGTACAAGCACCAGGCAGAAGAGGCTCTGCACACAACTTTTCCTTGTATTCCAGGCAAATATATCCTAAGCCAAGCAAGTGCTGTGCTCTTAACTTTAAAGCACAGAAGTTTCAGAAGTTGCTGTAATAAAGAATGGATATTAAAGTCTTCTCACATTTGTACAGTTATCTCCTACCATCTCAAAGACGCATAAAAAAGTAAAATAAACCCCCCAAACCTCGCAGTTACTCCACCTTGACTACCCCCTGTGGCTGGGGTGAGGGCAGGAGGACCAGAAGAAGGAGGAAGAACTGTGTTTGTTCCTGGCACAGGCAGCATAGAGTGGAGCTGCATCCCCTATTTATGTGTCAAACCTGAGCAAAACATCTCCCCAGAGACAGTACAAGCTGACCTTGGCCTTGCCAGCAAGGAGGAGCTGTGCTTAATCCCCAGTAAATTCAAGGCTAGACAAGGTCTGAGCTAACCTGTGTTATTTCACAGTATATGCCAGTTTCTCCCCTTTTTTGAGGGGAGAGGGTTGTGGGGGAAGAAGTTTTAGAAGATGAGAGTAGGAGTAACCTGATGCTTTAAATGTATATTGTTAAAAATCTAGAGGAGCAGTTCCCAGATTTATGTCAACAAACAAGGTACAGTGGGTCCATCCAGCATTAACCTGTGCACTTGCCAATCCCCTGCTGCACTGCACATTGACCCCCCCGGACTATTTCCTAAGACTTTTACCTTGCAGTGCCCTGACTGGGTGTTCCTGCCATTACAACCCACTGTGGTCTTTGGCAATTCCCAAGCTAACAGTTCAGGTGCCCTGACTCCTCCCCCCAGGAGGGGATGCTGCTGTAACTTGCACAGGGTCCAATGTCACAGCCTGGTCCAAGGGAGGGTTTCACCCAGCCGGAATTCAGGCTGCTGCTGGCAGACAAGGCAGCTGTGCTGAACAGGAAGGAAACAGCACCCAGGAATGGAGGGAAACCTGAGTCAGGCCACGAGAACCTGCAGGACCCGCAGCTCCCGTGGGCTCCACCTCGTGCAATCAGGGGTGTAACAAACCCCTTGTGTTGTAATTGCTGACAACCAAGAGGAGATGCTGACCTGAGACCTAGAACGGGACAGACAGCCACAGAGGAGAGATCATCCTCCTGCTTTAGAGCACACAAGCTACTCAAACTATTTCCATGAACTACTGCTAGGTAGCTACAGCATTTGCAACAGCCGAGTCTCTGGCAGACTCACAGTGGGAACCACCACACCTCCATCCTTTCTGCCCACCAGCACTCCTCCTGCCCAGCTGCAGCCTCAGGTCACTCATTTGGGGCCATTCCCTTCAATACAGGCACAGCCACCACCAACTTCCAATTTTATAGTAGCAGTGATACAAAATTAGCACTGGATTCAATTCTCTTGTTCAGTTTCTCCAATGCCCCCAGCTTTCAGGCCAAGGTGAGGGTTTGATACATCGTCACGACAAACCGTTCAGGAGGAGGAAGATAATCACATGCCACCTGGGCTACTGGAAATTCAATTTACTTTGGAGCATCCTTTATGCTGGTCTGTAGCTATTAAAGAGAGAGACATTTTTCCAGTCGGAGTGTGCAGCACTGCTCAGCTAAATTGCTTTCTCAGGGTTGCCCAGTACCATTGAGCCTCCTGCATCACCCTGGGGCTGTCCTCCCCTGCAGCCCCCTCCCACCTCGCAGGGTAACACACTTAGACAGCTTGCAGGAATACATTATTTGATATTAGCTCATCTTTGTTGCACAAACTTCAGCCCAGTTTATAAACACAGCAAACCCTTTTCTCTTACCTAGCCAGGCAGAATTGCCCCCTTGCCTCCCCCAGACAGATTGGGCCAGGATCAGAGAGAATTTAGGAGAACAGGATCCATAGGCAGATAGGGAAGAAACTCCTTCTTGGACTTGCTTGGGTTTTTTTGTTTTTTTGTTTTTTTTTTCCCCCAATAGAGACAACTGTCTTCCTTACAATCAGGTGCACTGTTCCTCCCTAAAATGTTTCTCAGCCTTTGGCAACTCGTGCATAATTTTTTTTAAAGCTACTGTAGAAAGACAGAATCACTCAGACAGACACAGTATCCACCTGCATCGCAAGACAACCAGAAACAGAGATAAAAGAGAAAGTAAGAAAACTCCCGAGGTAAGTCACTCCATCTGGAAAGTGCTGCATCTCTGGCACATGACTACATTCTCACCTGGGAAGCTGTAAAGCCCTGATCTCCATGCTCGGAACGGACTGCTTCCAACAGGAATAAAAGCAAGTTGACCTTTCAGAAAAGAAAGAGTTATAAAATCAGCAGGATTTTTGAAGAAGAAATCAAATTTAGAGGCCTGTTATCTGAACAGTTTCATTCATATAGATAATATAGACACATCTATGTATGTGAGATCCTGATTTCCCACACAGCCCAGACAACACATGGAACACCTGCATTCACTCTTGCACAGGTATGAAGCATAGTTAATATTTAGCATAAACAGGAAGTTCACCATATCTGTAACATCACTGCAGAATATTTTCTTGAACACTTAAAAATTCAATCCTCATTTTTAAGACAACAATTACAATTACGCTTTTTTTGGTGAAACAGATGAAAGTGACCAAGAACTGAAAAGTGGCAGCAAAAGGACTAGCACTGAAGCTTGCCTGGTGATTTAGGAATTAAACCTAGAGACTACCTTTCAGGAGGGTTATCGTTTCCCCTACGCACCCCCCCAATTTTGTGTTCTAAATTTAAGGACAAAATACCAAAATCTGTCCTGACAAGTCCTTCAATGTTATAAACTTTTTCAACAATTGGCAAATATGACATTTCTTTGTCTAGGACATGTAATTCTGAGAAATTAAACGCTCACCAACCAACTCGTTCAGCCCACATTTACACTTACTTTGTTAGCACAGAACTGACAACCATTCATTGCAAGGTAAAAAAAAGCCAGCAGTACCAAATAATTTGCTTACCATTAGTTACCATAGGCATTTTTATTACATTAAAGCTTTAACATTTATCAGAATACTGGGTCAGGGAAGAGAAAGAGGGAAAATAACCAAAAAAAAAAATAAAAAGCAGCCTTGCTGGGAACTAATGTTTAGAAAAACTAACCCACAACAGAGTAGGAGCTTCCTGAAGTATTAAGTGTTGTAGCATTTAAGTTATCTGCAGCAGGTCATGATGAATCCTGGTAGTCTCATAACAGCTTTAAGTGTTGTTGAACAGTCCTTCAAAGCAAACATCACAAGAAAAAACAGGCAACCATTTATTTCTGTATTCCCCTGTTCTCCAGAACCATGGCTTTCCAGAAAGTGTCCTGCTAGGACTTCTGAGGTTCTCAGACATTGTAAAGGCCAAGGACCTTCCTGTAAAAAGGCACACAGCTCCCCAGAATTTAATTTTGCACACATGATTATGATTATTTTCACAGATACTATGCTAAAATCCCAATACTTAAATGAGTATGTTTTAGAGGTAGACTTTTCCTGCTGATCACCTCTCATTAACCATCACAAAAGGGTAACAAGCCAGACAATGATTTCAGAATTTCCCAATATGCTGATGATTACAAGTGTGTTGTGGAAGGATTCCCCATATACTTGTCATGTTTATTATCCCCTCTCTAGCCTCCTGCATCTGGCTAGTGGAAATCCAAGTAGCCCAACATGACAATTTTACCTTAGTACCCAAAACAAAGGTTTCAACTGATAAGCCAATAGTGGTAAATAAATAAAGCAATAGTTACCACACTATTCATCCCCAACTCCCACACTACTAGTGGTCACAGTTTGAAAAAACCTTAGCTGATCATAATTAAAGTAAAAATAAAAGTATACATAAAACCAGCTGTCTTAGACAGCATTTTTATTAAAAATGAATACACAGACACATAGCAGCTTTTACAATAAAAAGTTTTTTAAAAGGCATCAAGTTGTAAGCCATCCATCCAAAAAAAAGAGGCTTTGAAATGTTGTCTTCCATAGCATTTTTTGCCCATTTGTCACCAGGGGACAGCTTACCCGAAGGACAAAAAGGGACAGGGACTAATTTAAACTTCAAGCCCTTTTTCTGAACGGTCGATCAAGCATCACCCTCCGTAGCAGCATCTGGAGCACACTTCGGTGTTCTTTCAAGTGGCTGGTGTACTTGATCCATCTCTTTAAAAATATTTTAACATTCAATAAAACTATTTCAAATAGAGAAACTCTTCTGTCACATGAAAGCAAGGTTTCCTTTTCAGATTCCATAAAAGCTTATGAACTTCACTGGCAGCATTTCTGTAATGGAGCAGGAGCAAAAACCAGCAGAACAGGCACTTCAGCAAAACTGTCGGTCAACAGTTTCTAAAGTCATATTGATTGTAGTCCAGAAGACAGTTTCTTACTACTTTGTGGTGGTGTAAGGACACCAGTAGGGAAAGGTGAAGTCCTATTTTGCTCAGCCAATATGGCTTGTTTTGCTTGAGCTCTGTCCTGAAAGTACAGGAAAAAAAGAAATCTTTACTTTGGTATGTCTGTGCAACAGAACAATATAATTCAGTGTTTTATAACTTGATAGACTGCTCATCTGGAAATGCATCCCTGCATCAAGCCTCCCTAACAGTAACTGATAAATCATATATAGTACAAAATAGTTACTTGTAGTTGTCTTATAATTACAGTTGTCTTGCAGTTATTATTAACTTCTGGAATCTGACAATTAGCATTAAGTATTCATAAGCTACATTCTGGCACCTTCAAGAAACCAAAATCCAGAAAATGAAGAGGACTAACTTTAACTTCTACTACAATTAAAGAACCCAATGAGAAAAACAGCCCAAATAACTAATTAACCACAATTTGTTGGACAAGATTTTGATCCTCTGCAAGTTTCTCACACTAAAAATCACTTGCTCAACTGTTTGTCATCTACCACTGTCACACAACATTCCCACAAGATCAGTCTCAAGTGATCAGTCTTTATTTTTCTCTTCATCAGAGAAGATTGGATTATCTGTATATTATCTGTACATTATTTCCTATAGAGAAAGGTCTAATGCATGGTATTTAAAATATCCCAAAGGGTAGAAATATGCTTCTGATTTCCAGAGTAATTATCTGCCATTTGAGATGAGAGGCTGAAGTCACAATTCTCTTTTTAAACTAAATACTGAACAAGTCAGTCCCAAGACAAGTCTCTGTCCCAAGAATTTTGGAACTGGAGTACAACCTTACGCCTCTTATCATCCAAATACACTCAGCATCAATCTGATACTGCTTCACTTCAGTTTACTGTATGTTCTAACCAAAGAAGAAACAAGACTTCAGAGATTTCACAGATTTTGTCCGCATCATGCTCATCCATACCAGCAAATCAAAGCTGTTTATGTGCGTCTGTATATTGTGCAAATCTTCGGGAGCTATTCCACTAAAGTGTTTGAGTTTGGAGCTTCCTACTTCCCTTAGGGCCATCGCAAACGGGACCATCCATTTCACACATTCCTCTATCTCACAGAATTCGTAACCTGGAAGACAAGGCACATGTTTATCTGCCTGAAGGAAGACTTAATGTTTGTCAGTACATCAAACATAGTTTATAAATGCCAGTACCTGAAACCTTCTGCATCAGCTCAGATGAAGAGAAGTGATACAAAGCAGAAGCTGCAAGTATTCCGTATGTATATTCCAAGCAGCCAATATCCAGCACACAGAGATCCAAGAGCTATGAGACAATAGATGTTTAGTGAGCATAGCAGAAGAACACTTTTCCAGGTAAAGCAGCACTTGAAGGAAATCAGTCTTACCTCTGTTATTTGTACAAATATCTGCTGAGGATATTGTGGCAGCATTACCTCGTAAAGCTCATTTAAATATGCAACTTGCATGTAAACGTTTAGCCACGATACAACTGTCAGTGGATTTAAGTTCCAATTAAGAGCCTGAAAGAGTAGACATACACAAGACTTCAGTGTCAACAAAGAGCTCCTAACTTAAACCATGCAACTTTTTATACTCCAGATCAGAAGCTCTAATAGGTTAAGGCACCTTTGAAACACACTAATCAAATCCTTTCCTGTTCCTCTTCCTGCTGACAGGGTCAGGGAACAAATCTTTACAATACAAACATATTAAAGGATGCTTTGGATCACTGGTTACCTAGAGAAAACACTTTTCTAATTAATAAGAGAAACTGTGCCTGTTAGCACCATATAAGATTAACTGAGGTGCTCTGCCTTTAGTCTGATCATACTATACATTTTTAAAAATTGAAGTGGAACTAATTCCACTTTTAAAATAGTACCTTCATAATGATCAACTCCATACTGATGATTTCATCTTCTGTACATGCTCCATCTGTAACATAGGCAAACTGGTGCAACTTTGGTGGATAAATTTCCTGGAAGACAGGAGACCATGTATTTAATTTGTGCCATAGGTTGTAACTAGTCTCATCTTAAATTAAAAAAAATATTTTAAAAAGAAATAAAAAGAACAACCCACTGTTGCTTCAGCCTTTCAAAAGAGAGCAGGGAAGGGGAAAGAACCACCCCCACTTCCAAATCCTGATGTTCTCTTCTGCCTTTAATAGACACAGATTTTTTGTTCATCATAGCCTTCAACTTTTACTTTGGATGGATAAGTACAAATTGCATTATGTTTGACTGCTGGGGATAGGCTCAGGACTGCAGAAGAATTCAGACAGTGGAAACCAAAGACATCCTCCTTGAATCTTCTCCCTGAAGGGTGGTGTTGTGACCTTTACCCTGCATTCAAGGACACAAATCTCTCCCTCTGGAGAGATGCTGGCAGCCCCCTGCAGCACTGGCTACCTGGGAAATTGCTGCCCTTGACCAATCCCTTGGGTCCTTTTGTTAAGACCACCTTCCTCCTCCCCTGTGGATCGTGTTACCTGGCCAATCTTAGGTCCAGGTGTCCCCCTATCCCAGACTGCCCCTCTTCTACCCTTATAAACCCACCATGTTGTACCAACAAACCAGATCAGCTTTGACCTTCACCCTGCACGTTGTGTCTGTGTGTTGTTCCTCTGGGACCAAACACGTGGAGCTGCAACTCAGGAAAAGGACCCTCCGCTGGTCTCGGGATCTACCCCTCTCCCATAACCGGGACATTTGATTACAGCACCACTGTGACTGTATCATAACTGGCATCCCGATTTTTTAAACATCCTAAAGAAAAGGCCTTTTATCTTTTGCTTGATAAGAGCAGATTGAAGAATAGCTTTCCTAAATGACTAACAGTAAGAACTTGAAAAGCACTGTGTATTTTAATAGTTCAATTTGTCCCAGTAAATAAACAGCTCAGACTATTGTGCAGTAGGTACTCTACTGACAACAGAACTTCAACAAGTGGTCTCTATATACAGCAGCCAGCTAAATATTCATTTAGCAACAGCAATTAAAACTTTAGATTTATTCTAGCACTGAATTCTCTAATGAGATAGAACTAGCTAACATCGCAGTATAGTTTTACTCACTCCTAAAAAATTATATAGGATTGTTGAAACAAAAAAGGACCTTTTTCCTATCTCCAAGCTGAAAAAAGAGATAAAACCTGCCAAAGTGTGTCTAGTGTACAATGAGTGTGCTGTGTGCGCATCTACATTTTTATGTTTGAGTAAAGCTGGAGGTACTTACCTCAAGCTTTGCTGCTATGAATAAAGAAGTGACACCAATAAGCTGCAATAGTGTTTTTACAACATCCTGTTGTGTTGCCATAAACCGATCAAAGAAATCTTGTGCTAAATAAAAAGTTTCTCTGTGAAGCTTGTAGGCTTCACAAACCTGGAGAGACAGAGATTACAAAGGTCAAGAACACTGTTAAAGAGTCAAAACCAGATGCTACAGATGTATTCAAAAAAAAGTAAGAAATAGACATAAAATTCATATTGGCTTTCTGCTTCACTGCTATTGTGAAATAATATATTAACTAAGAGCATGAGTTAAACAGTTTTCTTTGAATAAAGATGACTGCCACTACAGTAAAAAAAATAGATCACAGGGAAAACCCTTTTAGGAAATGCAAGCACACGTTCCAACAATGTCAGAACATTAGTTCCTTATTTTTTGCAAAGATGCATCATTCTAACATCTCAGAAGAGAAAATTCTCACAAGTACTTTGGAATTACGAGATTATGCCACCAAGTCATCCAGACAGCAAAAAAGACTCACAGAGAGGAGGTGTACACATTCCACATGTCAAAAACAGATAAAAAGGTTGTGAGATGGATTTAATCCCTAAGCTACCCCACTTTCCTTATTACAGTGACTTCCATAATCATTTGTCCAGCTTTTATCGGCAGCATGACCTTAAAAAGCTTACAGTGTGTTAGGCAAAAATTTGTTATTATCCACTGTCAATCTAAATGAGCAATAGAATCTATTGTCAGTTTGCAAACCAACTCAATACATCATATACTCTTTAAGTTTGGTGCAATTTATTGACAAAATTTAAAATGAATTCAAGTACCTGGAGCTAAACGCAAAGATCATTAAGTGCACTCATTACAGTTATTAGTGCACTTCAACAAAAGCACACTTGAAACACTCACAACCACAGGAAAGCTTACCTCCATTAGCCAGTCTAGAAGGATTGTCCTCATTTTAGGTTGCAGCTGAGGGTGCCTTTGCATATAAAGCTTATCTCTCACATAGGTCTCTTCTTTGTTTATCATGTTTTTCCATACGTCGTCCCTGTTTGCCCAGCTAAGACAGATTAAGGTTTAGTCTTGAATTGTCAGCCAAGAGGAAGGCAGAGCAGCAGCAGAAAGCAGCACACTTACCCTAGGGCTGGTAATGGGGTGGCTCTGGTTGGAACAACACTCAGATGTATAAAGCGAGAGTAATCAACGCTAACTGGATCATCATCTTTATCCGGAGTAGGAATTAGCATATGGGCATTCTCGTGAATGTTATTCCAGGACATCTAATAAATGAAATGGATTTTACACTGTGCATTATTAGATAATAATTTTAGTTGTAAGTAGGAAAAAAAGACATTGGCATGAAACTATGACAAGCTCTATGACTAGCTCTTCAAACTGCACAGAATCACAGAATAGTAGAGGCTCCAAAGTACCTCTGGAGCTACTTTTGTCCAATCCCCCGTCTCAAGCAGAGCCACCAAGAGCCAGTTATTCAAAAGTCGTCTGGACACGGTCCTGGGCATCTCCAAGGATAGAGAATCCCCAACTTCTTTGGGCAACAACCTGTGCTAATGCTTCGTCACCATCACACAGTCAGAAGTGTTCCGTGATGTTCAGAGGGAACCTCCTGTGCTTCAGTTTGTGTCCATCTCCTCTTGTCCCATCACTGGAAAGAGCCTGGCTCTGTCTTCCTTACATCCTCCCTTCAAATATTTATACATAATTGATACAACCTCCATAAGCCTTCTTTTCTCCAGGCTAAACAGCTCTAGCTCCCCCAGCCTTCCTTATAGGAAATGTGCTCTGGTTCCTGAATCATTTCAGTGGACCTTTCCTGGACTTTTTCCAATAGGTTCCAGTCTCTCTTGTACGGGGGAGCCCAGAACTGGACACAGCACTACAGCTGTGGCCTCTCCAGTGCTGAGTACCTGGCTGTTGCTTAGAGTAGAGAAAGTTTGCAACTAGAGCTGGAGAACAGTCACCCTGTTCTCCTTTTCAAGGACCACAACTATTTCATGGAAGACTATCCAAGTCAGTCTCCTACTGTCATGCTGCATTTTGTTTTTACCAAAAACATACTTGCCCTCAGATAAAGGACAAGCAGATGGAACTTTACGATCCAAACATGAGGTTGGGATTTCTGTTAAGGAACATGTAGATAGGATGCCTGAAGTCACAGTTACATATAAATCATCTCGGACAATGAACACAGACAAACAGTAGTTTATAGAATTTCTTAATTATTCATCTAGCAGTGTTAAAATAAAAGACCAAAGCACTTATGATCCAATGGTTTTCAGAATAAACCAAGTGCATGTTAAGCAACTGCCACTAAATGATCAAGTTGACAATTTCATATGCAGAATTCTGCTAAGGTCTGCAAATAGACATCCAACTCATCACCTGTCATGTCCTTTTACTTTCATTTGGACTAGAACTTAACTTTAGGTTTGCTTTTCTCCTGTCTTACTCAAACAAGATCTTTTTGTACACGTCACACAGTTCCCCGGGAAAATACTACTTGTTTTATTTGCGGTGCAATACAAAGCCAGCACCATGTCATCATGCCTAAGCAAATTAAAATCTGGCATTTCTGCTTAACACTGAGGTCAGCCATTTTGCTGCAAACTGATCTGTTCTGCACCACTAAAAGGACAGAACTCCCTAACAAGATTTCTAAAATGCTTAGAAAAAAATTAAAAAAAAAATCAGAAGAATCATTAAGTGCTAACAAGCAAAATACTACTTTGCCTCTCATGAAGAAGCTTCCACACCTGAATTTTGCCCTGTCTGTCCTACAAATGACACTTTTCAGCAAAATGGTCACCTCCTGCACTAGCTTCAGAAACAGAAACCACTGGCTTTATGAAATCAAAACCACATCTCAGTTTGCTCACAGCTAAGGCTGCTTTGTACTTTGAGTTACTGACACACAGATCAGTCCTTTTTCATCTTACAGTTCTACATGCAAACCTAGCACAGTTACATACCCAGCCACACCACAATTGAATTTGGGTGAGGGAAGGCAAGAAGAGGGAATAGTATCTTTATTTTTAAAATTACAGACTCCTTACAAACTGAAAATTTGAATGAAAGCGTCACATCAGCATTGCTTTAAGTTAATTTTTGTCCTCCCTCCCAACTAGACTTTAGTCACACTTTGTTCTCCAAATTGCACAGCAAGCCCAGCTGCCAACAGCCTTTGGAGAAGTGCTGTCTTATCAGTTAATCAGCAAGCCAGTATATTATATAATATCTATTTAAAGTTGCCTACTACACCAGCAGCTTCTGAAGGACCGGAGAGCTGCTCCACAAAGTTCTCAAGCTGACACCTCACATACCACATGCAACAACAGTTACTGAAAAGATTTCACCACCCTCAATCTTCTATAATGAAATAGAAGTAAAGGTCAAGAGCCTCTTAGGTGTTATGAGAAGAAGGGGAAAATAAAGTTTTTGACTACATAATGTCACTTTACAAGACAACCAGGGAAAAGATGCAAACAGCATAAAGTATATAGCTTAGCTAGAGACAAAAAGGAAACTAATGTGCAGGGCCCTCAAAAGAAAGAGGCTACTGGGGAGAGTGACATGAGTTTGAATTAGTGTAGGTGAGGGAACACCATAACTCTGGCACAGATTCCAGCTAAGGGAACAAGCATTATCAGACTCTTGAGCCCGTAAAGCAGATTTAGCAAGATATTCAGTCAAAAGTGAGAAATATGACACCAAGAAACTGCTTTACGTCCCACTGTAACTGTAAGGAAATAGGAGCCATCACTGAGTAAAGAAACAGTTTAAGGGGGGGAGGGTGTGAGGAAACCATGAAGAACTTCCTCTGGGCTTGCAGAGCCAGTTTGAAAGCAGGGACCTGTCAGAAAACAAAGATGTTGCTGAAAGTCTGTGCAGCCTATCAGAGGAGGTACTACAGTCCTGGGCTTATTTCTGAGGCAAACAGGAGCTGAAGTAAGATGCAAGCAAAAAAAACAGTGGGGAAAACTGCCCCTTCAAATCTCTGTGGAGCCCAATAGGAAAGCTTCGTGACACCCACACTAACATTTCAGGTACAGAGATACAGACTGGAGAAATTAAACTGAGCACATGAGAAGGTTCCTTAGAAGGAGCACCAAGAGCAGAAAGTAGGTGACATTCAGTCCATCAGGGCAGTAAAGCTCAAGCAGCTCTAAACAACGAAAACCCAGGAGTTCAGTGATGGTTTTTTTTAAAGCTCAAACATTACCAGGCCTCAGTTTTCTGCAGCATGTCACCATTCACTGATACAAACATTCATTGAAATGTCACTTTGGTGCAACCTTCAGACACAAAACAGCGCAGGTCATGACCACTGGTGTCATTGCTTACAGGCCAGGCAGTGAAGAAACTTTCCTTCAGTGAAGAAACCACTTCTAAGAACACAAGCTGCCGAGACACTCGTGCATCTTCATGGGAGCCAGGAGCCACCCGAAGCAACTTCCACAGACCCGGGTCAAGGAACGCAGCAGAAGAGGAAGAAGATGACTCAGAACTGCATTCAAACAGCTAAGTCAGAGGATTTTCAGCATGAAAATCAAAGGCAGGGGAACAGGAGGTAAAGATGCCTGTTTATCTCACCCTAAAAGCAGTACCTTGTAATAGAGACATTGGTATTGATCACTAGACTACAGCCCTAGTTTGCCCACCACAAATAGTAAGACCTACAATTCCAGCCATTTTTCACTCACAGGATGTATTAGTTTGAAGTATTGGGTTTTTCTCCACCATTGGAAAGGGATTCCAGAGTTAACAAACAGGATAGGGAAGAGCACCTCACATTATTAAGTTGTTCTAATTCTTGGTACAGGAGCATCTACTACAATATTGTCCTGACTCAGATTAGGCTCAAGTCCAGCTCTCAGCCTGGATACAGTTTACATTCTTTATCTGTTTGTCTGAAGACTTGTAAGCTGTTTGTTTGCAAGATTTGTTTTGGGGTTTTGTTTTTTAAATTGGATCTTCTAAAGTTAATATACATTAGTCAAAAATATTTTCAGACTAGTTAAGTGGAATATTTTGATAACACTAAGATCAGATTCTGAAAAGTGTTTCGTGAGAAACTGTTCAAAGCTATTTCCTGAGAGGTTACTTCACCTTTACACCTGAAAACATTAGTTAGTTTCATCTAAACAAACTAATTTCCAGATTCAATTCTCCACTTCAGATGGAGGTGGCCATGTAATTTGTATCACAAGTACACAGATTAATCTAGTTAGATGAATTCTGTTTAACACAGAGGCTTGGAAGTGTATTCATCCACAGAAAGCAGCCAGAATTAATATGAGAATTGCTAGCAGAATTACAGCAGCGCCAGTTCTCTAAAATCAAACACAGAATTTATGCAATATTCTGCTGTCACAGACCTGATGATATAGCCACCCTTCATCACATAAAGGGTAACAGCATCCTAATTAAGAACTGAGGCCTTATGTTCCACAGAAGCAAACTAATGAATTGACTATGAAGATGTCATAAAGTGGGATGTGACCATGATACTTTGCTTTGTGGATAAACTAGTGTCAGTAAACAATTTATTTAGTGTACAAGTCACGTGGTATGGGCTGCAGTGGATTTATAGCTGCTTGCATTTTAGAACTGTCGTGTCTCAACAGAATAACTATCGCCCTGGCTATCATACAAGCCTGCTATACTGCTGCTGGAACCGTAAACATATTCTCATTAGTGGTCCATGGCAATTTATATCAGAGAATAGCTTGTGTCACACCATAGACTGAAGAGCTGCTGCTGTGCAGCCAAATGTTAGCTTTTTTAACCAGATCTGTAACAATCTGGCTACTTTGTCACAACAAAAATACTCTTCTCTATGAAGGGAAAGATACACAGACAGCCCTATTATTTATGGCTTACAGAATCAAAGGGTCAAATCCCACCAGCATTCTATGCTTAACTCAAAAAATTCCCAAGTAAACATTTTTAATGCCTACCACCTAAATTATAGAAATTTTAGTTTACCCGTCACTCTTGAAGTATCATTAAATAGATACCAAGCCAAGGACACAAACAAGAAGATAAAAATTTCCTATTTTATCTACTTTCAAAGTGGAAGGTCAATGTATGCAAAACGTATTTCAAGTTTCTTTCCACCGTCTTTCCAGAGAAAGGTAAAACTGGGTTCCTCTTGAGATTTTTTAACAATACCTTATTATTATGCAATAAACATGCACAAGAAGGCCTTGCTCAGCTCAAACAGAATGAATCTTTTGGTGAAGGAGAAAGCTGTGGTGAAGGACAGGCAGCTCTTCCTTGTCAGAAGTGAGAAATTAGTTTAATATACTGCGCAAAAGAAAGACAGAAGGGAAGGAGAGATCCCCTCATTAAATGCTCACCATTTGAGCCCTGCTTAATATGTTGACTGATAACTAGTGTACGCAGTTGCAACAAGCAGAGGCCATTCCAAACAATGATGCCCATCTGTTATGGTACCACTTCAGTCTTAGAACTTCCAGCTGCCACTTCTGGTTAGATGTGCCACATTATGCACAGCCTCACGCACCAAATGAGTGCAGCCTGTACACCCCGGTCCTGACTTCTGCAACTTAAGTATCACCCTGTGCGTGCAGCGACAGGCTGAAGTCTCAGTGACAGTGACTGAGCGAGCCTGCGTGTGCATGCAGACAAAAAAAAGGAGAGGAATTAACCAATAAACCTGTTCCAGAACACAGGCTACTCTCTTTTATATAGAGTGGGCAGCTCAGTGTACATGCTTTCAATACCATGCACCAACATGGCATACAATACAGATACCAAAAGCGTCACAAAGAGAACTACAGGACACCCCTAAGGGTAGTTTTCACTCTTTAACTCAGATCGTTCCAAATGTCTTACTGAGAGAACTGGCAATGGGTCATTATCAACCTCCACTGAAGGATTGATTTTCACCGGTGACTTTACAGAAATTATTCCTTCATTCTACAGAGAAATGAAGCTTATTTTACCATGCCATTAGCACCTAGTATACACTTCAGAGTTCTCATCAGGAACTTTGTCAGTAGAATGACCCTTGTCAATGGGAATCCTCCCTCTCCCAGGAGATAAGGTAGAGACATGACTGCAAAGAGAACCACCTCAAGAGATGATTCTGTTTACATGCTGAAGTGTCTGCTGTTTGGCCAGCAAGCCACATGAGCACATGACTGTACTTCTGCAACTCTCTAGAGAAATCAATGCAGAGTAGGCCTAAATGCATATTACGGCTTCTTTCAGGTGCACCCTTGCAATCCCTGAACACTTAAACATACCTAAGCATTAGCATGTTTCAAATTAACACACCAGGCCTTGTCTCTTGCAAAGACTCCAAAGCAACGTGTATGAACTGAAGTGTTTTGCAGGCTCCATCACAAGGGCCTACGGTCCCCCTTGCCCACTGCTGTACACCATGTGGCAGCTGCATGCGTGTTTCACCACTTCTGCAATAATGAGGCACTGCAAAACAGTAACAGGGCTACATAAGATTACCAGAAGCTAAATCAATTACCTGGTTTGCACACTGCTTTTTTCTAGTCAGCTCCATTTTGGCAATTTCTTCATCGGGATCCTGTAAGAACTACAAAAAGCAGTATATAATTTCCGGAGCACAAACCGCGGGACCAGCAGCTGTTGGTCCCCCAGGGCCACATCCCCGCACCCCCAGCGCAGCGCATGGCCCCGCACCCCAACAAAAGGGGGCGAGGGCCCAGGCGCAGCCATGGCCCGCGGGCAGCGGGCCGGGCCCGCACTCACCGTGGCCACATCAGCTTTCCTCTTGCGGGCTCGCATGGCCCCCTCCGCACCGCCGTCCGCCCTGGCGGGGCCCTTCTCCTCCGCGCGGTCACTGCCGAGAGAGGGGGAGCTGAGCGGCCGCGGGATCCTCCCGAGGGTGCCCGCGGGGCGCTCGGCCCGCAGGGCCCGGCCCGGCGCCATCCGCGCCGCCAGGGCCCCCCACGGGGACCCCCCCATCGACGGGGAGCCCCCCGGGGACCCCCCCACGGACGGGGAGCCCCCCACGGCTGGGGGGCCCCCCGGGGACCCCCCCCCGGCTGGGGCGCCCCCCCTGGCTGGGGCGCCCCCCAGGCAC
>JAWMRA010000020.1:6333632-6424442 GCA_035584735.1 Pseudotriccus pelzelni
AGGGGCGGGGCCGGGGCCGAATAGGGCGGGGCCAAGGACGAGAGGGGCGAGGCCGGGGAGAAAGGGGCGGGACTAAGGACGACCCGGGCGGGGCCTGTGTCCGAGGGGGCGGGGCCAGGGGCGGGGCCCCGACGCGGACCCGGAAGCGGAGAGCGCGGCACGTGGGACATGTCCGGGGTGAGCGGAGCGGGGACGGAAGCGGGATCCCGATCCCCATCCCGGTCCCGGCCCCGCTCCGCTCACGCCCTCCTTCCTTCCCCTCCCCGCAGGTCGTGCGGCGGCCCGCGCTGTTCGGGCGGCTGAAGGCGGCGGTCATTGGGATGGTGCACGTGGGAGCGCTGCCAGGTAAGCGCTGGGCGGGCGGCACGGCCGGCGGGATCCGCACCCAGACCCGAACGGGGACCGGGACGGGTTCCCACTCGCCGATGTCACCCCTTCGCCCGGCTGCGCCCCCCCCGATTAAAGCCCGCCCCGCTGGGAGCCCGTTCAGCCGCCGCCACGGGCCGCTCGTGAAGTGCCCTAAGTTTGGGCATCTCCCCGTTTCCGAGGTAAAAAAGGGCAGGAGACGGACCCCCGTAAGGAGCAAGGCTGAGAAAACAAAGGTTTGGTATTGATGAGCTCAGTGTTTTAAGAAGCAGTGGTTAAGGAGTTGCACGAACGGGCATTGGGACAGAGTGCAGGTTGGATAGAGCTCCCACAGTGGGAAGCTCAGAGAGCAGGCGGGTCTGTGCCAGCCTGGCCTTCTCGTCCCCCTTTCCAAGGGCTCGGGGAAACGGAGCTGATAACAGCAACCCTGACGAACTGGTGCCCAGAGCTCACCCTGCTCCACGTTTTCCCAGAAGCAGCCCCCGGGCACTGTCCAGCCTTCCCCATGCTGTGGAATCTAACAAAGCCGTCAGAGGGTTCATTCAGCACAGCCTGCATTCCAGACTGTCACTGCCTGATTTAGGAGCCTGAATATCAGAAACTACTTTGGAGTTGATCTTACTGGAAACTCATGGAACTCCAACAAAATGCATATGTGTTCATTTCTGCCATGGAACACTTAATGCTGAAATCAGATACAATCAGCCTTGCAGATTCAAGATAGCTTAAACTGATTTTAAACTCACTGGTGTTTAGCACAGGTATTCTGCAGACCTGGAGGTCAGTCTTGCCCGTAAGTTGTGTTGTCCAGAGCACCCAGGAAAGCGATGTCACTGAGGTGTGTCACACAGAGACAGAGCAGCCTTTTAGGAAGTTTACCCTGTATCTCCCTATTTCAGCATGCCAATCCCTGTAGCTGTCCTACCCAAGAGCTGTCACTGCTCATGTGTTTGCTTTTTGCCCTGGAGTACGCAGCATTATCCTTGCAGGGACACCAAGAAGTTCTCTTCCATTGACGCAGATCGTTGATCAAGCTTGTCAAGAGGCAGAAGCTTACAGGGATGCTGGAATTGTAAGTTTTGGTTTCCTTCTTCCTATGGCAGCCACTAAACATAACCACTTCTGCATAGCCAATATTTTAAATTGATCCTATACTTCATCAAAAGCATCCTAAACCACACAGTTTAGGGAGATGTTTAAATACACATCTTTTATTTCAACATAGTAAGTAGGCCTTCCAGATTACAAAAAAAGAATCCCATAAAATAAGTATCACTTGCACCCAAAATAGTTAAAAAAGTTTAGATTCAAGTTAAGTTGGATGACCATCAACCTCTAAGAGTCAAGTGAATTGAAGGGGTAAGAGGCAAAAAAAAGGAAAGTGGACTGCAGCATGGATTGTTGGTGGCATTTTAGGTCTCTGGCTGTAGAATGCTTCATCCATCCAGTCTGACAAGCAAGTGTATTTTTAGCTCTGTGCAGCACTCTGGTTTCATGGAGTCCTGGAGGATTGCCATGTGCACAGCTGATACGCTGCATCCATACCTCAGGCACCTGCGGGGTGCAGGATCACCCCACCTTTGTGTCAGTACCAAAACAACACAGATAATCCAGGGACTGAAAAAAATAAAGCTTATGTACTTCTCTGCCACCTTTAACTCTTCAGGCCCCAAGCAGCAAATATGCCTTTGTTTTGCACATCCAGAAGAGAAGGCTCAAAAGGCCAGTCTCAGCTAGAGGCAAGAAGAGGCAGAATTGCTGTTGGACCTTAAGTGCTGTAGTAATCTTCATAGGTCAGTAGATTTTAACAGGGTGTGTGTCCTTTTGAAAGGTCAGATATGTTTTAAACATTTCATTACACCTTGTCTAGGGGTGTTGATGTGCTTTTTCTCTGACCTGCTCACAGCACTGTGAACATTTTATGGTGGTGGATGACGTTTGAAAATGTCTTCAGTGAACAAGCAGTCACTGCTGTTTTCAGCGAAACTTCAATAACAAGCAAGTTGAAATGTTTTAATGTATAAACTAGAGTGATACTTTACAGAGGGAACAAAATTGCAAGAGCTTAGTCTAAATTATACAGACTCAGGTCAAAATGCAAGACAAATCACACAAAGTAGGTTATGGGCAGAGCACTAGTAAGGCTAAATTAGGCAAGAATGTCAGGAATAGAATTGTTTTGAAAGGATAAGCAGCATTGTGGTAGAATTATGTTTACATAGGTAGTCTTCAGTGCCTATGAATCAGATGAGCACATGCAAGATGTCCACCCAGTCAGAATAGTCTCTTAACTGCAAGTTGAACAGAAGAAGTAAGTTTTCTTCCTTTTCATGCCAGCTGAAAGAACAGGTGTGAAATAGCTCTGTTTGCTGTACTGTCACTTTATATTTTGTTGTTACAGTATCACCTTGAGGTATAATGTGATTTGATCTACATCAGAAGAGTGGCAAATACTAGTTTCTATCTTCCTGTGTCAGAAGAAGTGGTTGCACAAGTAATCTATAACTCATAAAGCCATTGCCCCACATTCCACTGCGTGTTTACCCATTTCCCTTATATAATAATTACACACTGAATCCTGTGGCAGCAGGGTGAAGACACTAAGTACATCTGAAGGTGAGAGAGGGTACAGAAGCAGTTACTTCCACTGTTGGCCTGCACAAAACTGAAGCAGCTTTAAGACAAGCTTTAAAAACAGTACTAACACAAAACTTTAATTTGGCTTTTAAACTTTGTCTTTTTGATGGTTGTAATAAATTCTGCAATTCTTTGAACTTAAATATATTTTTAAACCTACCTGTCAGGTAGACAGTTGAGGTAAATGCAGTCATTTCTCTAAACATTGGGACAAACTCAGGGCTTAAAAGTTATGCTTAGTTTATTTCCTGTAAAAGCCACTGTGCATTCCACAGCAATCTTCATTGTAAAGGTCTGTACAAAATAGTGTTACAGCAATATAACAAACAAATCCTTTATTAATGCTATAAATGTCAGAGATAATAAGGAGAGCTTCTGTAAGTTCAGTATGGTTGCCTAATGCTTTCTGCAATTCACTTCTTTAGTTTTTCTTGGTGCTTTAGGAGAAATGCGAGTTTTCATGATAAATATTTCAGAACCTTCACAGCTTTTGCACAGAAATCACCACTCTTCCAGATTGTCCCGCTTTCGCAGTAGGAATATATTTGTGTTTCTTGCTGAATATTCCAAATGAACTGTTAAGCCGTCTGTTTTTCTTGTGGAAGAAGAGCTAGAAAAACTTAAAAAGGTTTTTTTTCCCATGAATGTTTCTACTGACAGTGTTTCCAAATGCTGCCTACAGTAGCCTCTAAGAGGATACATAACCATTTGCTGCTGTTAGATGTTTACATATTGTCTTAAGTTGCTTGAATTGCTGTTAACGTGGAAAAATTAAGTCTGTGGTCTTGCTCACTCCACATGCATTGCACTTGGAAGTAAATCCTGGTATATTCAGAGGAAGGTGACTTGTCTGACACATTAGCAGCTTAACATAATAAATATGAAAGATTTGTGATATTAGAGCACAGTAATGAAAACAAGTGAGTGCTCAGTTAGGAAGCCATCTGTGCTCAAAATGTATATACTTTGTACTTGTGTGTTGCTAAACAATGAAATTCCCTAGACAAGCTTTTGTAAGCAGCAGAGTATGGGGCATTATAATCCCTCCAATTTGTACCTGCTTCTGTTTAAGAAAGATACAAAATATATATTCAGGTTAACTTTTATTAATTCCATTCAGCCTGGCTGGCACTTGCTTTCTAGCCAAAAAATAGAGCACAAGTTGCCTCTGATTTCATTCATAAAGATTATTTGACTACAGGTTGCTGTTTCCTAACTGTAGCTACTTGAATAGCTGACATTAAAAACAGTTGCTACTATATGTTTTACATTGATTTTTTTTTAATAAATGAAGATTTTTAAGCCTGTTACTCTTTTAACTACAGTGATAACTGAAATTCAAAATGCTTAGAATTTAATAACAGTCGAGACAGAATAAACTAGTATTCCTGTATAGAAGAATATAGGTAGTTATCCCTTGGATTACAAAGGAAAACATTTTGAATCTTAGCTGTATTACAGTAAAATAAACCAGCAGACAAACCTTCCCACAGCTGCTTCCTATGGTACGTGTAGGAGAGCGTAAGATAATGACCTCTCTTAAGGCAGTGATCTGCTCTGGAGGTGAGTTTTTAAAGGAATTGCTGGGAAGCTGTGCTTAGATACAGCAATTAAATGCTCTGCCAAAGCACCTGATTTCCTTTATAAGGGGCACATGTGTGTGGTGGGTGGAAAGCTGTAATAGTCTCAGTGCATACCTGAGCCTGTAGAATAACAGATATGGTGCAAACTCCCCCCTTCCTTTCTGCAGGATGGAGTAAAGCTGTTGAGCTTGCAAAGGTGTGTGTTGGTGTGCACAGGTTTGCAGGTAAAACCTTCCTGTTAGGGGAAACACTGGGATTAAAGTTGCCTTGGGAAAAGTTACATCAGGTTTATGCCGAGTTAAAATTTGTACAATTGTTACACCTCTTGCGATTTATAATGTTGTGGCTATTTTTGAGGCTTTTCCTCTGTGGTACCTGTGGGGCTGAAGTGTGTTAAGAGGTTGCTTCTATAAGTGGAATAAAGCTAAGGAAATTATTTTTTTATATAGTCAGAGAGCTATTTAAATGACCTACTTTTTCAGTAGCTAACTGTGATACAAAGGGCACTTTCCACACATGTAGCACTTCAGAAGTAATTCGAACTGAAAAGGAAATATATTGTTTGAGAATTACTTATAATAAGGTTATTACATATAAGCAACACTTAAGTTATCTTAATATTGAATGGAAAAGGAACACAAAAGGTATTTGCTAGAGTTTTGTCTCATAATATCTAAATAAATTCTGCTTTGGAGGTTATAATGCAGTAGCTGTTTCCATAGGCTTCTAAACTAGTTCCAAGAACTTTAATTTAGCATAACTGGGTTTTTTCCCCCACTTTAATTAGCTGTCTGATAATACAGAAGTCTGTCTTATATACATATCAATTCAGTAAACAGAGAAGTCTGTGGTGTTATACTTTTATATAAAATGTGAAAGAAAGCTTTGACTTAATGCCTCTGTAATTCAGCTTTCTATATTGCAGAACATATGTTGTTCTTTTTTTAATTAAACAAAACAGACTATGGAAAAGAACATAGTCTATCGGATGGTACCAAAAGAATAACACATTATTAAAGTAGTACTAAAAATATTCACTGTAGTCGTGGACCTTCAGACCACAGGAGAGACAGTTGCTGAAAAGTGAAGATAGTAAGTTTGAGGAAGAAGAGGGAAATTTTGGAATCCTCCCATATGCCTGCATTATGAGCTGGAATTCTATCACATACTTGTTATGCATAGCACTATGGCTAGGTTTTTTTTATAATTTATTAATCTAATTAATTCATTAACGTATCTAATGGAATAATTGGCTTTATGCAAATTCTGAACTATGAAAGCAGTAGCAACTCACAGAAAGCTCAGTTTCGCTGTGGAATTTCTGTGGAGTTCTGCCAGCCCATTCTTTTCCTTTTTTGGCTGCTGTGTGGCTCTTTGGGAGCTGAACATTGGAAGTGCCATTCCCAGTCACCTTTCTTCCTATGTGTCCTGTTGACGTTGATTCTTGGCTGCCTGAAAGCCTGGGGCCTCTGTTCTGCAGATCCTTTTGGCCCTTATGATAAACTTGGAGTTTCCCCAGATACCCAGATTTTGGTGAGGTCTGCCAAGCAGATCATTCTTGAGCCAAGGGCTTCCAGATTTTGTGGTCTCAAGGAATTACCTTAGTTTGATGGTTCATTCCATTTTATTAAGTTGTTTTGTTAAAATGTTCTAGTTCTGCATTAATCTTTTTGCCACAGGTCACCTTTTCCATTAATAGGTTGTGTCCCTTTGTTTTTTAGGTAGCATGTATTTTGTGTGTTTAAATATTCAGCTGTAAGTAATTTGGTAAAGGCAGCTGTGCCCTGGTGCACTGAACATGTGTGTGTCGTGTGCTTGGACTGACCATGTTGTTTCATCAGATTATTTCCATTCTCAGTTCTCCCCATTCTCTGTGTTAGGTGTTCATTTATGATGTCTGTGGCTTAGCCTGTAATTCAGCCATTAAATGCTGACTACATTTTATAGTCTGTCTTATCTGTCAAAAGGGCTTCTACACTACAACAAAGATTAGAGAAGCATTACATGTAAAAGTTTAAGAAAACGGAAATATTTTTTCTTTTTCCTATTCCTCATCCTGTGTTATTATTTACCAAGCTGCTATGTTTAATTTCTAGTTGTATTCTCCCCCTGTCCCCCCATATGTTCTTTTTTCTATTCTGGTTCAGTTACAACAATATCTTTGAAATGTAAAGCTCTCATTTTAAAGGCTTAAGATGTGTGATAAGATTCCAAAGAGCAGAATTTATTTTCTGTGTGTGCAGTTAGTTTGTCTATTAAACTTTTTGAATTTTTGGAATTAAGCTCATGAGAAATGTCTGGTTTATTTTAATATTCTCACTGTGAATGCAAAATATCAGGCCTAGAATATGTTTCAAGGCTATACTTTTACTGTTGTTGTTAGTCCTGGACAAAGCTATGTATGATTTGTTGTTGAAAACTTTCTGGTATACAGTGATTGGAAAGGTGCATGGTACTAGGTAATGTACAAAGATTTTCAATAAATTTCATAAATTGTATTAGCAGAGTATTTTATCATCACTCCAGTGTTTGCTAAGAGTATGTCCGTGTGGAAGGAGAGGTCTAATAGATAATAAATAGCAATATCTTCCTTCCAGTAATTCTGAATATGGAATAGGAGAAATATCAATAGTTAATACTATAGTGTTAGGCACACTACAAATATACACAATAAACAAAAAAATTCCTTTATTTATCCAAAATAACACTTATTTTCTGACATTAATTGAATTGAAAATTGCCCTGATTATCTCCAAATCCTCCGTTATCCAAATATACTCAGTATCCTGTATTCCCCTTGGATAACTGAAATTTGACTTTACACTATTTTTAATGAAGTATAAGATTTAACTCATTTGCCCATAGTTCATGTTTTAGGATGGATCAAAGGAAACCAAATTGATGAATGCATAATTAAACCCACATTTATTTCTCCTCGTGATTTCCCTGCGAATACCATGCTGTTGATGAAAGCACTTTTATAAGTGGTTGTGCGCATCAAATGCATCAACACAATTTACTGCAGATAATCCTGCCTTTGAAGGAAAACCTTCAAACCTGTGTATCTCTTCATACAAGACAGGGTTGAGGATAAACTAGCCCTGTGTTTTAAGTTCGTTTTTTTGCACGGTGTAATCATATTTCTGTATGACAATCTCCGCAGGATGGCTTGATAGTCGAAAATATGCACGACCTCCCGTATACGGTGTGTCCTGGGCCAGAAGTCACTGCAGCAATGGCAGTGGTTGGTGCTGCAGTGAGACAGAGCTGTCCCCATCTCCCACTGGGTGTCCAGGTCCTGAGTGCTGCAAACCACCAGGCAATAGCAGTGGCTCTGGCTGCAGGTAAACAGAAATGACTCATCAGTTATTACCGTTGTTTGCCATGGCATTTACCCTCTGCAAATTGCGCATTGTGCTAACATAGATACCATGAAAAATGAGACATGAAAAGCTCACTGTACCCTGAAAAAGCAGAAATTAGATTTTTGAGAAAGATGCCTGCTTGATTGTAATAGATGATACTTGTGTGCTGCTTCAGTTGGAGGCAGCTGAAAATCCCAAGGCCGCTGCAGCAGCTTTCCAGGTGAAACTTGTCTAAATGTAATGATTAGTTTAAACCTACTGATGTCTAAAAGCCACCTTTGGTGTAACTCTATTTACTTCAGTTAAATTGTATTTGAGGATCAGTTTAACCCACTGTGGTTAGGCATCCTGTTTCAGCATCTAATTATATGTCGTTGCAACTACTGGTATCCATTAAAACCAAGTTTTCATTGTCTTTAATGAATGGATGGAACAAAGCTTTTTATATAATAACAGAAAATGAGTGTTCAGATAGCCAAACTACTTAAATTGCATTTGGGGGAATTAAATATAAATTAATTATCTTTATTTCATGAATCCTAGACTTGCTAACTTTTCTGCTCCTACTGCTTACCAAAGTAATTTTACATCATGGAATGTTACATATGAAAAACTGAAGATGGGGGTTGGCTTAATGTGGAAAGCTTGTACTTCCTAAATTCATAAATTGAGGGTTAATGCACGGTTTTTGCCCAAATTGGTAATGTGATTGTACTAAAGTTGCACACTTCTGAGTGTAAAAATTTTATAGAACCAGGCAGAAGATGCTGGTGTTAACTGAAAACCTCACTTCAGGTAAAATCATGTCAGGTAACCTATCTGCAGTGGCAGTTTTAATTATGCCAAATATATTCTGAAAGGTTTACCTTCTTGTTAGTAGAAGTGTTTTGGTCTCAGATTTGTTTTGTGTGCTTTAGAATTGGAAGTTGCCACTTTCAAAGCTACTTGACAAACTGACAAAACCTGATTTTTTATTGCTGCAGCAGAACCTATATGAAAACCTAAAATAGAAATGCTAACAGAATCCAGTTTGTTTTTAGAGATTGCATTCATGTGGGTTACTTAAGGGACATAGGTGTTTGCAAAAATATTACATACCTTATTTTTGAAAGCAGTGGTCAGATTGCTAATGAGTTATGCATTCTTTGAGGAGCAAAAATCATCACTAAATAAGGGATATAGTGTGGGAACAATACATTTCTCTTCTCAGCAATTATTAATGAGGGAGAGAATTCCTGGAGGGCTTGGGTTTTGCTCAGCTCTACTACTGTTCTGCACTATTTGCTCTCTAACTGGAGAACACCAGCCAGGAAGGGCCTGTGTTTAATGCATTTCATTGCACTTCTCTAAAAATGATTGTCTCAAGTTCACTGAACAGGAAAGAAAAAAAAAATTACTTTAAGAAAATCATGGTGAAGTGAGTGCTACTTCATAGGCAGCAAATCTGAGTAGTTTCTCTGTACCAACTTAGTAGTGACTTTAATGTCAATACAATTTTAATAGGTGGATATTAATAAAGTAAGTCCTGGGTGCTTTCACTACAAAAATAACTTACTAAACGTGTTTTAGCTAAAAAGCATATGTAGCATCTTCTACTATGACTCCTATCCACTCATTTTACTTTTCCTGTGGAAATTCCGATATTTGGTAGAAATAACCGCCCTGAAGAGAACCACACAGAGAATTTATAAATGGTCTCTAGGAGAAGGTAATGATTTTATTTTGTAAAGGGCAGGGGAAAATCAGCAGGTTTACAGTGTGACTAGGAGCTCAACTTCAGCAACATGTGGTTATGGTAATAAATGTGTTGTGGGTAGCCAAATAGTAACAGATGAAATTACTGAATTTTTCCAGCAGCTTGCCAAGGTACTGGATAAATCTGAAAATAACAGTAATATATCAGGGGAGGTTGATTTTTTTTTTTCATTTAATTTGGTTGTTTAGGAAACATTTATTCAATTAGGCATTCAAGGATGGAATGCCAGAAAAAGTTTTTGTGCTGGATGCTTCAGCAAAGGTGTGGGGCAATGATAGGAAAATAGTGGAGGACTCACTTCTGAGAAAGAGAAAAGTTCAAGTTCCTTGAGCAGGCCCTGCTGTTGCAGGTTACTTGATTCCAGGTTCTTAATATGATGTTAAAGTTCTGCTTATTAGGTTTCATTGGAGACTTCCTGTTCTTGTTTTCCAATGAGGTTACTAAATGTTTTGTTCCCACATAAGTCAGAAATGGGACTACCTAGTAAGTACTCAGCAGCTATAACTTTTCAACTTGCCAAATGTGGAAGTAAGCAGTAGTATCACTCTCACAACTTTATGAGCGTAAAAATGAATTCATTAGCGGAATCTGATTATGGCTTCATAAAACAGAAGGATAATGATATGGTGCCTGCACCTATTACACTTGGTTAAAATTTGTATTTTCATGGCCTCCAAAAACCCAGATCGTGAGTGCAGCCTTGTTAAACTAAGTACCATACTAATGTTCAGCAAAAAGTCTTAAATTGCTACATTAAGGAAACACAAACCAAGTGTCAACAAACATGTAAGCAGTGACCTTAATGAAATTACTCAATGAATAGCTCCTGTCCTGAGTTAAACAGTGATTGCTGTGAAAGTGTAACATGTCTCTAGACCCATCACTAGTCTTATGGTTAGAGAAATAATTTTTCTTATTTAACTCTGAATTGTTGTGTAAGCTTGGGTGTTGTAATAGAACCTCTAGGTTTTGTTCCCAGATGCAGAAGGCTCAATCAGGATGTTTGCAGTTTGTTTATTACCTGATGACTACAAACACCTGTAGCTGTACTTGTGGCACACTCTTGTCTTTGGATCCTGAGAATATTCCGTGCTTTTCAGCCGCTGATCTCAAGGCACAGGACAGCTTGCATTTCATTTGTCATCCATCTGTGATGTTTCTTGTTAGCTGGAGTCTGTGTTGCTAAGCAATACAGGCTCTTCTCTACCAGGCATAAGCTTCTGTTTCTGCAACTTCAGGGCTTTGGGAATGAAACTGAAATTTTAAAATAAACAGGCACCTTGTCAATTGGTAAATAAGTTTTCAAGATCATTTCTGTTTGTATCTGAAATGTGCTAAGCTGATGCCTCTGTTGCCTAAGCAGTTCTCTGGTGGGTGGGACTGCGTTCCTGATGGCTGTTTGCACATGCACTGCTTTCCTTGGTATGATGTCAGCTCTAATTAAATGTGGGCAGCTGATTCCAAAGCTGGAGCAGCAGCAGAGCTTCAGAAGGGCTTGGAAGAGCCCTCTAAAGCAAACTGGAATAACAGCAAAACTGCACAAGATGAGTGCAGAACTTGTATGCAGATGTTAAGTGACGGGTGAAATAAACTTCAGGGCTCTGAAAGACTTGGGAGAAGAGGGGAGTACAATAAGGGAGTCAGGATTCAGTCTTGTGCCTCACAACTGTGGGCTTATTGCATTATGGTCCAAGGCTCCGGTATTATAACAGATATTTCAAGGCTGTGTAGGGGATCCCTGATAGTCAGTGAATGGGCTGTGTGAAGTAATTCCTATTCACAGTCTTCCTCTTAGGTATCTATCCCACAAAACCTTCCTAGTGTAAAACATAAATGAATATGGTGAAACCTGTGTTGCAGAGATGGTAGAATTGATGGTCAGAGTAAGTTTGGAGTACAGTGGAAAATGCTTCAGTCTTCCCAAACCTTATCTTTTTGTACCGTTGGCACAGCTCTACAAGTAACTTATTGATGTGTGTAGAAAACATGCTGCATTCAGGTGGAGTCAGCTGGGTTGTGTTTCAGGCTGTGTTTTCGTGCCTAATTTCCTAAAGAAAGACGACAATGCTATTCCTCTGTGTCCGTGTCCTTGATGGTTTTTGACCTGATGGCCAACTTGAGGCACATCTAACAGGGGAATAGATGTTGGGAAAGAATTTCTAGAAAGAGGGAAGAGATGCAAGTTAATGACACTTTTTGGAGAGAAACCAGATTGTTAGGACAAAGGAGCTGTGTTTTGACCTACCTGCTCCTGTGTCAGCGTGTGCCCACTGGCACATCAGGGCAAGAGGCAGGGCAGGGTGTGCAGCTGCCTTTTCTGAGCTGCACAGGAACAAACTGAGGGGATGAAAAAGAAGGGAACCAACGGGGATAGGGAGAAAATTGGTGTGCTCTGTGAGAGATTGGAACTGTGAGATGGAAAAGAGATCAGAATACGGGTGAAAATAAAGCATGTAAAACTTAAATTCGTGGAAAAGCGATGTTGGTTAGTCCTAGAACACATGAAACAACTTGTGTTGGGATCAAATTAAGAGGGCAGTAAGATAGATTGTGTTTGGGTTTAGTATTTCTGTTTTCCAGTCTTTTTGAAATACTGCTTTTTATTGTTTTCAGGTCTTGATTTTATCCGGGCTGAAGGGTTTGTGTTTTCTCATGTGGCTGATGAAGGGATTATAAATGCCTGTGCAGGTGACCTGCTACGATACAGAAAACAAGTTGGAGCAGAGAACATTCAGATTTTTGCCGATATTAAAAAGAAACATAGGTAAATATTAGCAATATTTTTTGTAAATATGAATATAATCATGATTTTATATTTTCCTCCGATTTCTGATTAGTGCAAATTTAGTGTCAGGACCATTCATGATATGGGGAGTTTATTATTTAAGCAAGGTCTTGCAGTGCTGTTAAGGGATGCATTTAAAGATAAATTTACACCTCTAAGTGGCTGGTTGCTCTATCTGTGAAGTTTGTAGTTGTTTAACTTCTAGGATTTAAAAATGCAGACTGTAAAAGTCTTGCATCTGATATTAAGTGAGATTTTATACACTTAGGTATATGCCTATTATGTGTAAAGAAATTTTGTTTCTGGAGGTTATGTATCTAAGGTTGTTTTTTAGTCATGTAAGCAGTTGCCATATAAAAGCATCCAAATCACAATATTTTGGCATTTTAAAAATCTTCTCTTTCCTGCCAGTAATACTGATTTCTTCTACTTAAATCAGTGCTGTCTATGTACAGGTTATGTTCTATGATTATCAAACAGAAGTAACTTATGACAAACGAATCCAGTTTCTTTGCTGCTGCTACTTTATCTTACCTGTCACATGGTACGTTCAGCAATTTAGATGTCACTCTTTGTTTTCTTTTCCCCCAGAAGAACTGCTCAAGTGCTATGTATTATACATGCTAAATAACCTAATTAAAATGTTTGTGTGTAGTATGTGAGTAATCATGAGAATAGCCAAGTCTGGAAGATCTTAAATATATAATAAGCAAGTACTAAATTTCAAAATAGAAAGTAAACAATGCAGTGTGGTCAAATGAAGCTTTTCAGATACTTTCAGAGTGTTTTCTTTCTAATGATTTTTGATATATACAAATAAAATACATTTCATTAGTGTTTTCTGTAAAATGATTGCATCATATCTTTTTTTTTAGTCTTGAAAACTGGTGAATTGATATTTGGATTATACTTGCCATTGTTCAAAGGGTTTGCTTTTTAAGAAAGAAAGAGAGGTTCCTGTTTCAGGCAGATTCATAAGCTTAGAAGAAAATTATGTTGGTTGAGGTTTTTAATGTAGAAAAATACACCTGCCACTGAGAGCTGCTATGCTCCTGTTCTTCAAATGAGGAGAGACTATTTTTGTAGTCTGCTTGCTGTGTTGCAGCCACCTTCCATGGGTAGTTTTAGGATACCAGGTACTCTTCAACACTTTTTCAGTGTCATTGTATGTGTTGGGTACTTAGGCCTGCCTTTCTCCAGCTGCAGAAAGGGAGTGACTTCCTTTTCCACACACTGATAAATGTGCTCCCTCTGACTATGGCCAGATCATGCCCTCTCCCAAGTGTTGTCCATACAGACTGATCCATGAGGGGGTTGGTGCCTTCACCACTCAGCAGTGCAACATGTTGGCCATAGCTGTTGTTTTCTATTTAGATGGAAATACAGAAACAACAGTCAGGTGTTGAACCAGCAATGGCTGGAATTCCTTCCAAGTTTAGGACTGCTTAAATTAATGGCTGCCATTGCTATAGTTTTCAAAGTGTGTCACCCATACATCAAAGCCTGCTGTTGAACAGCTGGGTTGCAGGTAATTGATGCTTGTAATTGCTGTGTAACATGATTCCTGTGATTATATCATAGGTAATAACTATACTTTCAGTTAGTTGGACTTTTGCAATGACGTGGAGGCTGTTGATTCTGCTTTAGGCAGCAGGATCTGATTTATGAATGAACATCCACAGCTCCCACTTGAAGTCAGAGAGCTCTGTGTGCTCAACATTTCTGAAACACAGGTGCTTGATGTGTAAGCAGCCGTCTCAATTGACACTTGGTGGCTCACACTCAGCAATCATTCTTTAGAGACAGGAGACCCGGAGCAACAGGCCCATCAGTTCTGCTCCCCCGATGGAAGTGGCTGTTGAGGTTGGTTTTTAACTCCTGCTTGGATTGTGATGTAACTTCCCAATTTAAACCAGGACACTCGCCCTCCCTTGCAAAGCCTGCCTTGGGTTGTTCTGACGGAAGGAACACAGTCCAGATTGCAGGGTGTGGGTAACAAATGTGTGCTGACAGTAACCAGGATCCTGCTGTTGCAGTGCCCACGCCCTGACGGCCGATGTCAGCGTGGCCCAGACGGCAGAGGCTGCCCAGCTCTTCCTGGCCGATGGGGTGGTGCTGACTGGCACAGCCACGGCACTGCCTGCGGATCCCCGCGAGCTGCAAGGTGAGGGATGTCACACAAAGCTTGCCTAGCAGGCACTGAACTCTGAATTAATGTAGAAATCCGTATATTTGCTTAAGGGGAAATGTGTACCTTCCTTAAGGCGAGGCGGGGGAGTGGGGAAGAGGAAAGAAAAGAAACTCTTCACTGTGGGGTTTGGTTTTATACAATTCAGATGTTCAATTCAGATTGGCTGTGGTGTGTTTCTAAACAGTGGTTTGGCAGGACAAAAATGACAGTTATTTTAAGCTTTTGTATGATGCTGCAGTTTAAATGAACAAAAAAAATTACACTTTAATTCCTAAAAAGTCCTAATATAAGAAAAAGCTACTTTATAGCTCTATTAGGAATCTAACTAACTATGAATCTTTCCATTGAAGAGTTGGGCATTTTTACCTTTCACAGTGAAAATGAGAGTCCTGCAAGGAAAGGAGCATTTTGATAAGGCAGCATTCCAAACAGTAATACCAGGGAAAGTACGGCTTGGAAGATTTTCAGAAAGAACACAAGTTCATTGGTCGATAGGAGGATATTAACATCAAAATAATTTTGAAGTGGTGTGGACTTCTTATCAGGGGAGACTAATTTGACCTATGAGTTCTGACCTTTGCAGGAGTGCTATGATTCTTCATATTTTTCTATTGGCATAAGTTTGGGCTGTCTCCATGAAACTGTATTGCTCCCATGCTAGAGTTAAAGTTCCATCATGGGGACATTTAATTTTCATTGCTAATTTTAATTCAGATTAATGGCTTGAATTTGAATATCTTACTACATAAAGTAGAATGTGTGTTTTTAAGGTTTTACTGTTTCTGACATGCTTTAATATAGGGAGTCTTCAAGTTCCAGTGCAGTGTATTGTATTCAACTTTTGTTAACAGATCAGGGTGAAAAACATACTTTACTTGCCATAGATAACCTGGACTTCAAGCATGCTTTTAAATAACATAAAATCATTCAGTGTTTTCAGGGTTTAGTATCTATCATACACGCTTAAAAGCGTTTAAAATGAATGTTGATACATTGAACAGGGGATGATGAAAGCTAAGCATCCTTTAGAGACTGCAAAATTTTGTTAATCTAGAGCTCCAAACCTGCCTGCAGTTAATGTATTAATGCAGATTAAATCATTAAAAAAAAAATAAATGCGCTGAGTCTTGAGGCAAAATCCTAGGTTAAATTCTGCTTTTACATATGTGTGTGCAACCTTTACTGATTTCCTGCATCAGAGAGCAAAACCTGACCTGTAGGCCCAGAGTTTTTTTTGTCACAGGACTTTCAACCAGACAGTACCATGGCTTCTGCTTTTCTTTCATGTGAACAAACATGTCAGTCTCTGTCTTGTTCTCCTTCTGGGTCCAAAGAACAAAATGAATCAGTTGGCAGCTGTAATGAAGTACACATTAATTTTGTGTTTGGATTTGTGTTATGAAAGCAAGAGTCTGCAGATCATGGGTTTATTTTACTTAGATCACAGCATTTTGGATGTTAGCAGGCCCTCTCATGAGAAGGATGTTGTCTTAAAACTGTTAAGAGAATAACTTAAAAATCAATATTCCGCAGTGTAAGAAAATGACAAATTAGGCATATCTATGTCAGGGGATTCTTAAAAGGGATCAGATCTACATGCTACAAAGTTGGTGTTGATGTGAGTGAAATTTTGCATTTCACGAATTTATGCAGCCCTGGAAGTGCTGTGTTACAGTGATACACACAATTGGGCACCTTTCATCACACTGCAAAGCATCTCTTGAAAGCAGAACCGAGAGACAGATGAGGTTTTTGTCATGTCTTTTTTTCAGCTTTGTTGTGCAGTAATACAGAAGTGGTTTTGCCTTTGTGTCTTTGTGTGGAATTGACTGATTTGTGATGGGCTATGGGAAGTGTTTCCCTGTTAAGCCAGAGAACTATTCTTGTACTTTGTGTTGCTCCCCTCTCATAGGCAGCTTCCAGCACCTCCTTGCAGAGGGGTTTTGCTCCAGGGCTGCCTGGGCACACCAGGGCACCAGTGGTCGATGGAGTATGAGGTCTGAAAACCAGTCTTCAGGTTGTTAAGGAGCAAGAATAGTTGAGCGTTTTCAATTGCAATTCATTAACAAACCATCTTTTCATTTAAGAGGTTGTAGAAGTTTGTTCCAGTTTGCTGCCTTGTGGAATGTTCCTTGTTTGGAGTGTGTGAATCTACCAGACTTTTTCCTTAGGATATAAATGCTGCAATACCTGCTTTGCATTCAATCTGAATTTTAAGTGACCAAAGCTTTGTGTAATGACTGCTCAGTTATCTTTTTGCACAAAAGCAAAGTGCCTCAGCTGAGTAACCAGTGGAAAACAGGGTACATAATGAAATCCAACAGCTGGCTGTGACTGTCACCTCCTTAATTATTGTTCATAAAAGGGGCATCAAGACTGATTCACCCTCTCATCTTTTGATGGTCAAGATAGAGGCTGTTACTTTTGTGGTACCCTCAGAGATAAACAGGAGATGTGAGTGATCAGTACTTTTCCTAAGCCCTAGACTTAATAGCAGAGAACAAGTCCTTTGAATTAAAAACCAAAAATGTGTTACAGTGGAGCATTACCATAAACATAGTGTTGTGTATGGTACAGTGATCACTGCAATGAAAAAGCTGTTAAAGAAGAGTAGTCGAGCAAGTTATTGGCACCGTGGTGCTTATTTTTTACACCGCTCTTTGTCATTGTTTTCAAGCTAGGAGCATTTGTCCTTTATTTCATGAAACTTGTGCATACCATAGTTCAAATGCTTTCATTGTGCTTTGCAACCAAGCACTATTTCATTGGATTTTATTAAAGACCTGTCTGCAGCTGTGCTGCCACAAGAAAGAGCACAGTGCCCTCTAGTTACAGCCCATTGAAACAGAGAAACGTGAGTTGTGTAAACTTCAGTCTTGTTACTGTAACATCACAAAACTGTCTCCTTTTTCTCACTGTGTCAAAAAAAAAAAATCAGAAAAAGAACAGCCAAGAAAGCTGAGAGATTTAAAGCAAAGCTCTGTGTTTAAAGACATTTTGACAGTGACTGAACATTGCCGTACGAAAGCACATCTCACTGCTGTTGCTTTATTTTCTTTTACAGGTTAGAATTTGTATTAACACAGCCAATAGACAAATCACCTTCTACTAATCAACTTTAGGCTTGATGTGCTTGGAAAGGACTTAAAAGTAGCATCTGTAGCATTCCTAATGAGGTAACGCAGTCTCACTGCACACTGAGCACTCCCTTTGCCGTTCTTCACGTTGTCAGTCTGAATAAATCTCCAGCACGGGAGATGTGTGTGGACTCCATGTGTCATGTGTGGATCACACCAGCAGTTGGATACCTTGCTACTTTGGAAAGCTTTGGGGTGTTTTAGAGTTTCAGATCAGTCTCGGGTTTTTCCCTTTGCCTAGTGGGGCTGAGCTATTGCCTCAGACCCATGTGAATGTGCTCTGTTTAATTATTTGGCTCTTTGTTTTTCCTGCTGATGTGAAATAATTATGAATCCACTACCTGCTAATGTGCCTTATGCACCTTGTCATAAAAACAAATATTGACTTGGAGCCCAGTTCCTCTGGGGATACATTGAAATACTGCTGCACAAATCTCTGGTCAGTTGTAGCAACTTAATTTTGCACTGGTACTAGTATAAAGCAGATAGGATATTTCTAAGAGCATATAGATATTATACAAAAAAAAATCTGATTTTTCCAGAAGAGGATATCAGTAACCATGCTATAAATAACTAAAAATGAATTGTTGCTGTAAGCAGAATTACTAAGAATATCAAATATGCATAGAAATAACTGAAGTTTCAATCATATAAGCATGATCCATGTGATCTGATTTACATTTTCAGGAAGAGCTGTGTGGAATGGTTTAATTTTTGTGTAAAAATCTTTTTAAGAAGGGGTTATTGTTCCTAGATGGAAAAATGGTAGGGCATGTGACCCAAAAAGAGATTCAAGAGCATTTTAATTGATCCCCTTTCTTCAGTGAAGTAGGAAGGTGATAAATAATTAGTCTTCCCTGAAGCATAATTAATAAGTTAGGCTTCTGATGAAACTTCATTTAAGCAGTGTTTTGAAGCAGACTTCTATTTGTTGCATATGTGCTTTCCCCAAGTTACCTCAAGCTATAACCGCCTTACATCAGATAATCACCAATTAAGCCAATTTATATGTTTTTAAAGGTCAGAAATAATGCCTCACAACCTTTCTTTAAGGCATGAAGCATCCAGCCCTAGGAGAGTGACTCTTAGGATGGTCAGTTGGAAATGAGAGGATGAGAGGGATGCTTGAACTCTGGGCTTCCCTCCCCTCAAGCAAGCACTGAGCCAAGTTCTGCAGCAAAGACTGTAATAACATTTCAGTTATCTATGGGGAACTTTTCCATGCTCAAAACAACCATCCCTTTTTGGTTTTATTCCAAAAGATGTGAGCTCTGGTAACTGAGCCATGGAGCAGTTTCTGCACAGTCAGGTCTGTGAGAACACGCACATTTCTCAGTGAATGTGCTCACCAGGACCGTGGGCTGAGATCCACCCCTGTGCCTGGCAGATGAAGTGGATCTATAATATTTTGAGCCTCTTTTTTTCCTATTTCTCCTTTTGGAGCTAGGTAGAAGGTCAGATGATTAAATAACACTGTATATAGGAAAAATAAGTGGCTTTTTTGTTCCATGACATTCCTATAGTGATAAAGACCACTTCTCTTTCTAGCTTTTGATTTCTGGAACACTGGTTGGAGCTATCACTGGTGTCTGTATGATCACAGCTGCTTTTCATACAAGCAAATATATGAGGTGTTTCATAGAACATAATGTAAAAAGTGAGATTTTTTTTTTTTCTTTTCTTAACAGCTGTTTAAAGGTGGTTTGGGGTTTTTTTAGAGAACTTGTTTCATTCTGTACTAAAGTAATAAATACTGTGATCATGAATTTCTTGATACCTTTTTTGTTGAAAAACTAGGCAAATTAAAGTCTTTATCAATAGAGTTTCAAAGACAGAGTTTAACCTTAATTTTGGTTTTCTTCTCTTCAGAGGTTAAGCACGCTGTGAAGATTCCTGTGCTGATTGGGTCTGGAGTGACCCTGGAGAATGTGGGGAATTACTTGGATGCAAATGCTTTAATAATTGGTTCGTATTTCAAGAAAGAAGGTTATTGGGCAAATGCTGTTGATCCTGACCGAGTAAAGAAATTTATGGAGCACATAAGTCCACTGAGGGAATGAGCTTGTCAGTGAACAGTATTTGCTTGTGTGTGTGTATAAATGCAGTACGGTACCTGGTACAGAATTAAAGCACAAATGTGTGGCTGAATGGTGAATAACATCAAATAAAAATGCACATCATCTCCATAACTAGCTGGGAAACACGGTGACACTTTGCAGTGAACTGGTGCTCTGATGTTTGTTTCTAGGCAGCACATTTCTGGGGTGCTCAAAGCCATCATCCATGCAAACCCAATCCTGAAGGCTTGTGTGATATATCCTCTCCTATAACTGAAATGCTTTTGGAGTTTAAGAATTTTTAGTAAATATTCACAGCTGAACTGAGGGCATCCTGTTGTACTTCAAGCAGAACTAAGTTTACAGCTAAAAGTATTGTAAATTGGACAAGTTAATTAGCCTTTCAGTTTCCCCTTCTGTAAAATGATAATAGTACCTACATCACACAGGGGCTGTAAGACATAATGAATGAATGGATGTACAGCACTTTCATCTCTTCAAATGAAGGGCTCTTTTAAAGTTCAAGATCATTATTTTTTCATTAGAATTGTGCATTTATTACAAAAATGAAGTGATTGTATGACACACCAAAGTTTAAGATAATTGGGATATTGATTTACTTACAATGCTTATTAGAGAATAAATGTAAATATTTAATTATACTTGAAATGGAGTTAGAATTTAGTCAAAATATTTTTGCAAAAATTGGAAACTTTAATAAAGGTTTATTATTTTTCAGCAAGTGCCTCCAGCTTTGTACCTCTCCAGACTAGTATTAGTGATGTTAAAAACTGCCAGGTTCCTTCCAGTACATGAGATGTAAGTATGATAGAAACCTTTCTACCAAAGCTGACAGATAAACACAGATTTTCATTTTTCCTGTAAAATGTAGAGCAAAAATATTAGTCTCACTCTCAGTGTGTATGTTGTAAGAGATTACTCTTGAATTTGATCTCCTCTTGAATTTCAGCTCCAAGGAAGAATCAAAGAACCCAAAGAATACCTGTTATGTCACGGCTGTATAAAATGTGGGCAAATGTTTTCATTCTTTGGGACTGGGAGTGAAGTTTGTTCTCTGGGATCTCTCTCTTTCCTTTGTCTGTGCATCAAGCTTCTGCTGATGCTAATGGAAGTTATACTGCAAATGTCAAAGCAAGTGTACAAACACGTTTTTGTGTCAGCTGGCAGAGGGCCCGTGCTGCTCTGAACAGAAGATACATCCCCTCCTTCCAAAGGCCAGAAGGTGTTAAAGAATTTTAGTTTTGTTTATATAATGGTGATTCTAGAACACCACAGTTTGAGATTGCCTTGTCAGGTGTCTGTTTTTAGGGCTAGTCAGTCTCCCACACAGCTCCCATCAAAAGCAATGAAATGTCTTTCATGTCTTGACCTCCTGAAAAAGAGATTCTTTAGACCCTGTGACAACCATGGCTTTTCTTCCTTTTCCTTCTAAATACACTGACAGTTTCAATGTACAGAAATCCTGTCAGGTGGCTGGTTATTGTGGCTGACACTGTTTTGTTGAAGTCCACATTTATACAGGCATTTTGATCTGGTCCCTGTCCTCACCGTTCCCCTGGTCCCAGCATGAGCACTCCTGTGGCCTTAAGGGGGTCAGGAATCTCATTCTAGCTGAAACCTAACCTGGAGAATTTAGGTCATCTTCCTCATTCCTTGCATCTGCAGCTCCAACTCCAGGCTACTGGGGCAAAATTATTTAAGGATCATGCAGATGCCTTCTGAATCTTTCTTACACACATTCATTGAGCCGCAGCTTATTTACCAGGTAATGCATTGATCTGGTTTAGTCTTTAAAGCCTTAGCCTGAGTAATGAGTGCCATTTTATGCCCTCTATTGTGAAAAACACCACATTAAATTAAAAAATTAATTTAGATACGAGTTGTGCTTAAATGAGTAAATGTGTTTGATCTTTGTGCATTTAGGACTGTTTTGAGGCCTTTCACAAGTCGTATAGGTTTCCGTACATCACTGCACAGAGGATTGAATGAAGATTGTCCCAGCAGGTACGTACTAATACAATTGTTGCCAATTTTGAAAGTTATTTTCAGTAAACCTGTAAGCTGGAAAAGCTGACGTGCAAGCACTGAGCACTTGCCAGCCATAAGAAAAGTAAAAATCTTCAAGCAGTCAGCTGAAAACAACTGATACACTGCTTATTCAGTGTATTGATAGATAGTTGTTTTCAAAGAAACTGGTGACTCTTGTCAAGAGTCACATTCATCACTGTGAGTGGGAAGATGTGTTACCAACATGGTTTTTGAACTGGTTTCTACTTATTCCTAAAAACTCAGAAGTGCTTGAAACTCAAATGGATTTTCACCTGAATAAATGCAGTGGGGGTAAGTGAGAACTTGTTCAGTGCTGTATGCAAGGGGTAAAGGCAGTAATGTCATATGCAGCAGTTGTTTAAACCAGAGGCCCTAAGGAGTTGGTGTAATACTCATAACATGCAATCAGTGCTGTAGACAGCACTTTCACTGTCAGGATTTCATTTAGCACACCACTGTGTAATACTTGTGGAAGGAGGCCATAATTTGGGTCTGTATTCTTACATATGAATGGCAAGTGCAGAATTTAGGGAACAGAAGTAAAGGAAAGCTGATTTTAAAGCCTGAAAAATGTGACTGATCGCCAGCTCTATATCATTCTTTGTGCCAAAAGTATTTGTCTAGCAGCATAAAGCATCTGTTTGCCTGTTTCACACAGATGCTGTAAGTAGAATTTGACCTTTTGTTCAGAAAGTGTTTGAATATTTAACGTGAAAATATTAAGTTATCAGAAAGCCTGTCTCTTTTGGGAAGACTGTTCAATTTTTATACAGCCCAAGTTGTTAAAGCACTTTGGAGCATGAACAACTTCAGACCAGAACAAAGCAGGCAGTGCTAATGTGTAGAAACTCCAGAAGTAAATAACAGCTGTTCAAGAAGACTTCTATTAAATATGTATTAATTAACTTGAAGTGCATCACTTAAATATGTGAAGAGATTATCTTGTGTTAATTTACATTAAAACACACAGCACTTGTTAGACTCATTACACTATCCTAAGTATAGCCTAAGCCATCACCTCATCTTACATTGAGCATTCTGTTGGGTGTTGATTGCTTTCAATTTGCCCTTTTAAAATGTCAGATAGTAGCCTCCATTTCTTGCTGGATCTTTTCTTTCTCTCAGGTTTTGCTCTTGCATGGTTACTGTTCTTACTTCTGTCCTGTGCTGAGCAGAAGGAAAAACAACAATAGATTGTGAAATTATAGCAGTAATTGCCCACCCAAACTTCACATGTGGTTCCTGCTGTTAACTGATGATCCCAACAGAGAGAATGTGTGTCCATTTGTGTTTCAAAATGACTTTGCATGAAGATTCAGTATCACCTTTAGAACAGGAAAGATACCTAGTACAATGAGGTCTCTTTAGTGAGATTATAGGTAAATAAAACTTGCTGGTAATAATAGACTTTGTGGTCTAAATCAATGTATAAATCTTCATAAACACTCATTCCATCCATAAAAATTGAATATTTTTATCTGTACTTAATATGACAAATGGACTTTTACCTGTTTTGGTACTGAAAATATATAAACTTGTAAGATTTATGGGTAATTTTCAGAGATTTTCTTAAGTGCCATTTTGGCAACTTACCCAGCTTCTAGGGTATTCTTTCATCCCATTATTTTGACTCTGCAGACTCCCTAATTACAATTTAGAGTCCAATTCTTGTTTGCTGCACCTATTCCAATGCAGTGCTTGCTGTGGGGAGACTGAGGAATGTAAAGAACTTGAGGGCAAGTCCTGGCGGAGCAGGAAGGGCAAAAGGAACCAAAATATTTGGCTTTAGCAAAATCTTGAAGTCCATAACAAGTTGCCGCATTGCATGGCTCTCCTGAGAGAAGTGAATGGGGTTGTTTGCTGTAGTTTCAGGTTGTCTGCAGCCTCTTCAGCTAAAACTTTGTGAGTTTGTACCTGGGCTGTTTTTCCAAGATCATCCCTGCTGTTGTGTGCCTAGGGAGACACTGTTTCCTGAGTGAAAGGTGATGTTTTGCAGAGTAATTATGGCAGTATGGGAGGTGATACCTGTAGAAAAATCTAGGTTTGGAATTCTCAGCTCTGTGGATCAAGAGCAGATTTAGATGTATCTATCTTTAAAAAGAAACCTTTGAAGATCACTTACTTACCTGTGCCTTTGCCCTGACAGTGTTTGCTGTGCTGAGGAACTTGGAAGTTGAGTTTAGGAACAGAACTGGCCATGGCTTTCTTGTTGCACATTAACAGTGCTTGTCTCTGTGACCTAAAGGACTTATTTTTCAAAAAGGGTGGAGAATTGGGATGAGATATTCTTGTTCTGGGCTAAAATGCCATGGTGTGTAGTAGAATTGACCACCCTTTTGGTGAAGATGATTTTGTACTATCCAACCTAAACCTCCCCTGGTGCAGCTGAGCTAAAAGTAAGGCCAGCTGGTTTCTAGTGTAGGTGCTTTTTCACCCTAATCTTTAAATGCACAGATAATTTTCGGGAGAAAAAAGTCTTTCTGCAATGCAAACGGGAAAGCCTTTCATGTGAGGCAGAAGGGTTGCAATTCTTAACATAATCTGTTTCTTTGCTTACGGTTTGGATCTTTAGAAGTAGTAGAGCTAAGGAGAGCGAAGATGTTCCTTGTTAAACACTTAAGGATAGGGAAAGATGTGTGAGGGTAATTATCTTGATTAAAAAATTTGTACATCTTAGGTATTTTTCAAGGTGTCAAGAAGGGATTTGCTGATTTGGGCTGAAACTGCTACTCCCTATCTATGTTTAACTCCTGTCCTTCCTGTCACTGTCAGATTTTCATTGTTTCACAAAGTAAATTCAGTGTCAGCAAATGTTAGTGTTTCATAGTTTGTTTTTTCAAAGAACATCACTCTTCTTGAAGTGAATGGGACAGAGATGCCGCTTGGTGCATGGATTACTAGGTTACTGAGTGGTTTGTTTATAAAAATGTAATTTTTGCTTCTGTCCTACTACCTGTGCAAAGAGAAATGGAAAATCCAGTATAGGGAGTTGGAGCTGATGAATTGGTGGGCACTTAGGACCTTTTTATTACTTAGTGAACAACATGAAGTGTAAATTGTAAGTTAAGTGTACAAGAAACTTTGCATATCTAAATTTGCCAAATCTGATATGAAAACAAGTGTTCAAGATAGTAGTTTACGCTCAGAATTGTTTGATGTTTTGCCACAGTCACTCTATTAGATGTGCCATGTCATGCTGCTGTCAGAAAGAAGTCACAGAACAGAGGACACTGAAATCCTGCTTCATACAGATGTAGGAGGAATCCCAAATTCAGCAGTAAACAAGGATGAAAAGGAAGGCAGTGCAGTAAAGGCAAGAAAAGATGCTTAAGTTTCCCGCAGTTCCTGCCTCATTGTTTATTCCAACTTCCTGCTTATTCAGTCTGCTTCTCAAGCCTTTCTTGTGCATGTACATAGATTATAGTATGCAGAGGACTAAGAATAAGCTGAAGGCAGAAACTGACTTAATGAAGACATTCTTGTGAGAGAGAAAAGATTTTGTTGTCCACAGATGCGCAAAGAAAAATAGAAAAGCAGCTGCCCTTAGAAATGGAGTAAAAGTAGAGCTGAGTGCCACATCATGATGCTTTAATCAAAATCTGATGTATTGAAAGTCTTTGAGAGCTTCTGTGTTGTTGTATAGGGATATAACCAAGAGGTGAAACAATAAGCTTCTGTAAGTCTCGTGTCTTGGATACTGCTCGGAGTAGTGTTGACTTTTTATCAACTTTGAGGTGGCAGATAAGGATAAAAGGAAATAGCTTTTGACTATTCTGTCATGGATGACAATGTTAATAATCAGTTTTGTGTCAAAAATTTCTATTTCCTCAAGACCAAGCTATAGAGGTATAGTCGTGTGCTGTCATCTTTCAGAGGGGGCTTATGAAGGGCAGAGGTTCTCCTCTCATTAGTTTCCATCTCTCCTCTGTGGGGAGTTTGTCTTTTCTGAAGGCATTTGTGGGCAGAGACAGCATAAAGGTGGTGGAAGAAATTTGTGAGGCAAGTGGGTGGGTAGGGAGGTGAAATGGAGGTGATTTACACCAATCAAGTGAAGGCTTCTGGGTCACTTGGCCTGCAGAGTGAAGAAACTAAAGATACAGTTGGTCAGCAACAAGTTATTAAATTATTGGAATAACTGCCCTACACCCATGAGACAGCACTGGAGTTTGGGTGAACTGGGATGGCTTATGCTACTCCTTGCTTATTCTTACTCCTGTTTATCAGCTGAGGCATTCATGACAGCAAATGCAGCTGGTGGCATTTGAGCTGTGGAAATTAGAGTTTGTAAAACTCTTCTAACAGTAATTTGAGAATTTAAAGAATTATGTAACTAATATTTCAGTCATGCACCAAAAAACCTTGAAGTTTCAGGAAATAGGTTTGTTTTTTACGCTGCCTTGATCCAATAGCCAAAAATATTACAGGATTCCTCTGACTAACCACGGCTGCAGCAACATACCTGGTCAAATAGATCAGTGGTCCAATCTGCCTTGACAATTCCTGTGTAACTAAAAATAGGAGAAATAGAAGAGAAAATTTGTAGGGCTGGTAGTGGCTTGTATTTTTCGATAATTTATCAAGATTCGAGAGCACAGATTTCCTTTGGGAAATATTAGTTCTAAGGTTTACAAAGTGCCTCAGTTGTAAATACCCATAAAAATGACAATTTGGTAGGTCGTATTTATTCTTAAGCGGGTCAAAGGACATTAGCGTATTCCTGCTATATAAATCTGTCGAATACAGAATTTCTCTATGCTCCCAAATCACAAAAGCGCCTCTTACAGTCAAGGAGAAAGCGTCACATTATTGCCAATCAAGGACAACAAGCACGGATATCGATCTCTGCCCAATAACTTTTGCCCCACTCACTAAGTTTTTATCACTGAAGCTGGACACGTCAAGGGATTGGATTTAATATATACATATAGTGCTGATTTATTGCAAGAGGAGAAATATGGTCTGGCCTTACTTCTAGCTCAATATTTTAATGCATATTTTGTTCCTTGCATGAAAGCTTGCAACGGCTTTTTCTACAGACAGAGTGCACAACTTTCAGGTATCCCTGGATGTGCACAAATCTGCAGCTCACAGAGGTACATTGCCACGTAGCTGTACGTGTATCCTGCGTTTGGTGGTCTTACAGTTGTGAGTCTTCATTTGAAGAGTTTATGCATGTGGAAGTCTGTGGTGGGGTTGTTATTTCAGAGAGACATAACTAAAGATAAGCTTGGGGAGAGAAGAGGGAAGACTGAAGGGCATATGGGTGTGAAAGGGTCTGAGGGCTGCTTGCTGAGCCTGGTATGAAGATGTATTGGCTTCCAGCTCCTCTGTGGAGCTGTGTATGTAAAGTCACAGATACTGGATTGCATCAGAGGGCCAGAAACATCCCTCCTGATCTCTTGTTAGTAAAACTACTTTCTTTTTTTTTTTTTTTTTTTTTAAGTAATTTTAGGTTTATCACTGCAGAGGATTAGGCCAGCTCCACAAACACAGCATCTTTGAACTCCGTATACAGCGATAACCATGGCTTAGGGTAGGTAGTATGATCAATCAGCTAATTCTTGGAAGGGAAGTGCAGCTACAAAACTGAAGGGGAAGTTCTTCACCACAGAATACAGAACAGTGGAGGTTGAGAAGACCATCATCTAGTCTGACCCACCAGCTCAAAGCACAGTCAGTGAGAACAGGTTGCTCAGGATCTTGTCCAGACAGGTTATAAATACCTGCAAGGTTGGTGTTTCCACAACCTCTCTGGGTAACCTGTTCCAGTATTTCAGTGGTCAAGAATAAGCTACTGAGTTAAAAAAATAGGCCATGTAAGTCACCAGGGACCAGGAGTCTGCTTATTTTGTTATGATAATTGTATGAAATGAGCATCCTAGAGAGCCGCTCCCTGTTATTGCGTAATTACAAGTCCTGGCTTTTTACCTGTCTAGGCAAGATATGTGAGTTTTGATTGGTCTTTGACCTTTTTAAGAGCTGGGGGACCCTTCCATAGAATAAATGAATGCAAAAGTAGCTTTGCAAAAGGTAGCTTTGCTGCTCATGGTCCAAGTACTGTGCAGAGAGCTGGAGAAGCCACACCCTACTCTCCATTATTTCCTGATGGAGCAGGCAGAGGGACATATGTTTAATTTCTCCAGATGTGTCTTTACCACACCAGACATTTTGTCAGGAGGGTTATGTTCAAGGATTATGTGTGTTTGTCAAGATTTCCAGATGTCTAGTAATCCCAGCCTTTTCTCGGCACATGAGCAAATCCTTTCTACTGTGCACGAACAGCAAATCTGACATTAACTGGAAATGGCCACTGCACGTGGTGTGCACACTCACAGCGCATCCCATGTGGCTGGGGCTCCTGTGCATGTGCCCTCCTGTGGATTTTCACAAGCACAACAAATTGGATGTGTCCCAAACATTTTGGATTAACTCTGCATGTTTCAGACCATCTGTGCAACACATGTACCACCGGGCTGGTGACGCTTTAAGGGTTGCACACAGTGCATACACTACACAGCTCCTGGTGATGCATTCTGGTATAGGAGGAGTTCAGAACAGGATCATGGCACAATCAGACATCGTGCTTTTCACTGGGAACCTCTTGGAAGAATTCTGCCACAGGATGAAACTGGGTTTTTTTTGATCTCTTGACTTGTCACAGGTAATTGTGCATAAGCCTTACCCCACCTTCAGTGTGCTTTCCTATGGCACAGACTTCAGCAGGATCTGAGAAGGCAGTGGGTTTCAGTTCTGGGGCGGTGTGTCTTAACTGGAACATATTTTCTTCACCAATGTAAACACAAACAGAAGAAGAGAGAAAATGAAAGTGAACAATTAGAACTTGAGAGGAAAATATGACCCAGGATACTCATTGTCTGTTTCCAGTGTCAGGTGGAAATGCTGAGCTCTGCCAGTGCCTTCAAATCACCTCTAAAATCAAGCCCAGAATGAGACAGTGACAACGACTTCCATGTCACCTTTTCAGGTAAATACAGAAAGCTGTAGTTGCCAGAGCAGTGATGAATCATTACTTCCTTCCATCCAAAGAGCCTTGGGCTTTTTCCTCTTCCAAACATTTAACTTACTTGCAGGGCTGACAGAAAAGCAGTAGATTTTTTTTTTCCAAATATCCATTTGCCTTTCCATTTATCTACTTTGATCTAAAATATAGAACCTGATGGATGCCCTAGGTAAATCAAACATTTTCCGTCTGCCACAACGGTTTTGCAAATGCTTATTTCATGCCATTACCATTTTTCTGTTTCTAGCAGTAAATCAAAAAGTATCAGCCATTCATCCACTTTAAAAGTAATGCCTTTCCTTTGCATAATTACACATACCCAGTGGAGATCTGTATGCACAGTAAATCTATTCCTTTAAAAGGTTTCGCCTTAAGTACCACAGTGACATAAATTGGTGAAGCGCAAATTTATTTATTTAAAAGGTTTATTCTTTTAACTGATCGGGTAACTGTTACACTTCCATTGTTTGGTTTGGGTGGGGAGAGCTTTATTAATGTATCAGATTTAATTCTGCAGCAGATGTTGATGTAGAAAGGTCTCACTCCTTACAGGACTTATAGCAATTGATATGCATGTGTAATTTATTCTCATTACTGGTTTATTCTTAACTGGTGTTCAGGGGGTCTTCACTGTATCTCCAGTAGATCCTTGAGAATTAAATAGTTTAACGAATGTAATGAGCAAACCTGAAGGAAGTACATGTAAAGCAGCGTATGTATTTGGATATTACCTCTCCAAATCTGCAAATAACAGAAGTACCGTATTAAAGGGGCGTGAGAAATTGCCAAAAATAAAGGTCTTCAAATAATAACTGCCCTGGACAGTATTTTGGCAAAGTAAAGATTTAAAAAAATGGATCTTTTCATCATTCTCATGTAAACTTGCTCATCTTTGTAACTCATGCTTGTAGTTCTCAGGGGTGTCAAACCTAAAGCAGACAAGCCCAGCTGGTGGAAGCCTGGGAGTGAAATGATGAATTTTTTAGCAGATCCAAGTTTATTTTTAGGCTTTATAGAATTATGTTTCATTTCCCCGTGAGTGAAATTGTAGGAAGTATATTAGGAAAAAAAAATTAAAAATTAAGGAACTTTACCAGAACAGCAAAAAAAATAGCAAAACACTGGACCCCAACTACAGTTGAGCTCGCAAATGTATCCTGATTGCATCTGAAATTGTGGCTATGGTTTAATCCTGCAAATATTTACATACATGTTCAGTTGAAAGCAGGTGAGAATTCTTAAAACAAGCAGCAAGTCTGAAGAGCCAGCAGACTGCAAGTTTAGGTTATGACATGGGGAACTGAACAAAATTTCTAGTGTGAAGGCATTTTCTGTGGATATATTTTCCATGGTGCTGAATGTGGCAGTAAATTTCCAGGTGTCTGTATTTTGTTAGGTTATGCAATAGAAGAAGTGCAGAAACATTTTGGAGAGGCGGGTTCCTAGGAATGTTTTGGGTCTAAAATCTCAGTTTGGTTAGTGAAGGTAACTTCATTAACACAATCAACATATTCAATATCCCATATTCTTGGGATGAGGACAGGCATATGATAGCTATAGACCTAGCAAGGGCTGTTTGTTGGAGGGAGGAAGTTTATTACGTGCAGCTCCACATCCCATGCCCATTAAGGTCACTCTTTTGAGATTTTGTTTTAAGTGGATCTGGCTTTCTGGGGCCCATTCTAATACACTGAGTAGATCAGAGGCTGCCAACTGTCCTTTTTGATCAGAATTGATGGTGGTGGTTGCCATGTAGTTGCCTGTGGTAGGAACGGGACTAGTAAGTGACAAAGATGCCTCTTTGAATCCTGTGTCCTAGAATGTGCTCCTGGGAGCTGGGAGCACTGGAGGCTGCAGTCTTCCCCAGTGAAACAGCCTCCCCTCTGTTCTGCAGTTGGGAACCGGAGGAGCCACCTTAAAGGGTGAGAGAGTACCTCAGCTTCCAAACTGGCTCAATCTTTGTCTTCCCATGCTGTTTGCATCGATGCTAATCAATGTTAATTATGGTAGTGGGGCTTGTGATGTACTCATTATAAAAGCCATCCTATTTTTGTGTGCTTGTACAGTCTGTCACACAATAGAGCCCTGATTGGGGTTCCCTAGATGCTACAAATAGTAATACAAATTGTTATAATAATGAATATGTGGTTCATGGTGTAAGACTACCAAACTTAGTTCATAGAGACTGCCGAAGCATCACTTGATAATCCTGTTTGCTGTTACCACTAACTGTGGCATTCTGGATATGTCTTGACAGTTGGGGCCCCAGTTAAGCTTTTGTTCATATTTCAATAGGTGCTTCTTTTTAAATTTGCATTTGAGTCTGCGGTTGTTAGTGTAAATATATGCTTTTTAAGGTAGCTGTGCTTAAAAACTCCTTGTGATTCTGCATTCTTAATGTGCTGGGTTTTTGATCCCGCCATCCATGGCCATCCTGGGAGCTGATGGGCACTGAAGGATGGGGTGCCAGGTTGTGTGTTTCTTTCCTAGGCTGAAGGTTACAGGTGCAAGAGAAGGAAGGTGCTGTCTCACAGGTGCTGAGCAGCTGGCTGGGTGTAGGTTGTATCAAGTGTTCTCAGCTCCTGCAGGGGCTGGAAGGGGATGGAAGCCCAGAGATGGGAGCTGATGCTTCCCTTGCTCACCAGGTGCTTGTCTGGGCACCCTTGTACTAAGAGCTGATACCTGAGAGGTGCCGGTCTCCTGCGATGAATTTGGCCCAGTCCCACTGTTCTCTCACTGGAAATTTCAGCAACATTGCTTATATAAATTAATTTGTGTAGGGAATTACAGTTCATCCCCTGACTCTGCACGCCCAGGTCTTACCTCTGTGTGTTTCCGTGACTTATATAGTCTCTTTTTTTTTTTTTCCAAGAAAGTTTTCCACAAAGGATCCCTTATTATCTTGTTATCTGGTTTGTTATAGATATTGGTTCTAGACCCAAGTTTTCAATTCCCACCAGACTGCATGCCTGAATTTTAGTTATCTACATGCAGTTTAGGTGTGTGATTATCTGCCTGGCTCCAGTTAGTTTTCTGTTGTGTATCACACTGTGCTGACCAAGCCTGTGTACAAAAATGTTTTAAATTTTAAAGACGTTATATTATGTCTCCTGAGTGTGTATGTTGTTTTAAAAGGAATTTGAGTCAGTGTTGAGTTGTTTCTGTGTTTGTAATTAATTTAAAATATTTAGTATGGCAGCTAGATTTTTCCCTGTTAACTGTGCTTTGCTGAAATTTCATGATCTACAGCACACCCTAGTGATATCTGAAAACCATGAAGTTAGACCCATCAGTTTTACTTCCTTTGGTTAAAGCACATCTTAGGACTCCAGTAAGCAAAGCTGGGAAAGTAAGTGCCTAAATGCCTTCATAGCCAAGATGGGAAGTGAGTTTACAAAACAAAAAACAGCCTTAGAAATTGAGATTACAGGCAACTCCTCTGTGAAAAGAGCATCTGTATAATGAGTTCACCTGGCTTGCAATCTACAATGTTTGACATATTAACAACAGATCATGGAGAAAAGCAGCCCAGGGTTATGTGAGAAGAGAGGAGAATATTTGTTAGGTTCCCATTTGGACTGGAGAGAGCAACCAGATGTAAATGCAAGCGTTGTGGAGGAAACATGCAGATGGGCTTCAAAGGTCAGAAACTCAAATGATCATTTACTGTCTTATAGCCAGAACAGTAAAATTTATGCTGTATATTAAATTCCTCTTTTTGCAGAATGTTAGGTCACTTGGTTTTTCAGGTGATGGTTCCTGTATTTGAGCCAACAGGCTCCACATAATCCTGCAGGGATGTGCACCTTCCTAACATTTAAGGCTACCATGCCTTCAGTTTTTCCTGGATTTGTGTATTTCAGTCATTTGATTTCTTTTGAATTGTCTTGAACACACAGAATGTCAAGGGTTCTGAATTGGCTGCTGTTGACCGCATGATGGGGTGAGAGGAGAAAGCAGTTTTGAGAATGACTCTGAGAAAGTGTAATTACATAGTCAAGAAGGCAGGCAAATATTTATCAGAGGTGAAATCAAACCGGTGACATGTGGATAACACTGAAAGACAGTGAAAGCAATATGAGCATCAGAATAATGGAACTGTAAGTTGTGGTGGCTGAAGGTAACCCCCATATGAGTTCTCACAGAGAGGCAGACGATTCATCAGAGAAACACAAGTTAACAGTGGCCTGACCTCCCAGTGTGTGACAGCTGTACTGAGCATCCTCTGTGGACTCTGCGGAGCACTCGGGCGGCTCGTGGCAGTTCTGTATAGCTGGAGAGGAAATGTTGTTTTCTGTGTGTGTTAAACCTGCAAAGAACTGAGGTATCCTAGAAAAAGCAGATATGGCCAGCAGACAGGCAGTGCTGAGGCTGTTACATTCAGGAAGGGCCATGAAACCCAGACAAGTACAAGGCAGCCAATACCAGTACCCCTGACCAGCTCGCAGCTTCAGCTTGGATCAGCTGGGGGATCTGATCCTGTATCTCTGTTTTATGTACAGAGCATTCCTTGTCTATGGAAGGCAAAGCTTAAGATGGGGTCCTGCTTTCTGGCTCTCTCACGCATGAGAAACCTGTAGTACTTTGAGGAGAGACAAGTTTCCTCTCAGACCGCTGCATTTCACTCTTGTCAGGTAATCCAAACAATAATGGAAATGAGCACTTTGTTTTATGTAAACAAAAACAAAAAGTTTGCAATAATTTATTGTATTTATTTAAATGACATGCAAATTACTTTGTGAAACTTAGGGGGGAAAGCAGCACAACTGAAACAGCACAATTGTTTCCAAGAACATTCATTTTAAATCCACATACAATATTTCATTCATGCTTAATTATTTCCCCAATGCTAGTCTAAGCATTACTAGTTTCCTTTGTCTTTTTGCTTTTGCATGCAGCATGATTAGCAAAACTGCTTGTGCTCTACCAACTCCTGCACATATGGGGTTTAGCCTCATTGTTCAAGGGGTGGAGCAACAAGCAATATGAACACTCATGCTGCCAAATATGGCACACGTGAGCCCTCCAAAGTATACAGATATCACCCGTTTCATTTAAATCCCTGTCTATATTTTGCATTGCTACCATAATGGCAACTCCATTGTCTGGGTGTATTATTTGAAGCAGCTTTTCTCCCATTGTTTGCGCACTGTAATCCTTGAGGTTTCTGTAGTCATCGTGAGCAGCTTACGTGAAAGAAATCACTTAGCTCGCTCAGATCGCGCTCTCTGAACCTGCTGGCAAAGGAGCAGGCCACAGCTAAAGCATGAGACCTGTGATCTTCCTGAAGAAATCTCTTCAGTAGATTTTATAATTTCTTGCTTTTATGGGGCTCTGTTCTTGAGTGTGGACTCAGGGTTCTCTTTCGTCCCATGTGGGTTTTTCTATGAGGCATGATGGGAATTATAGGCTGAAAAAAAAAGAGGAATAGTGCTGGCTGTGGAGGTGTAACTTAACAACATGTTACACACATTTCAAATACTAGCAGAGACACAGCTACTGTTTGACAGGAATTAAGGACAGTTGTTTATTCTGACTGGAGCAAAATCCTGGCCTTTTATCCTTCCACGGTATAGCTGGATTGGCACATCCTGCTGTGAGTCTTTCCAACAGACTTTTGAGAAATTAATGCTTGTCAGCTTAGGGCAGAATGAAGAATCCCCTGGAACTTAATCACAGAAAAAGGGCTACCCAGTTCCTTCTAGCATTCAGTCATCTGCTTGGGCAGTGCCCTCTACTCCAGTAGAGGCCCCTACCTTTTGTGGTTATGTATCTGCACACTGTTGTAGGTAAAGTCATTTACCATTAGCAAATTAGTCATTTACATTCTATGTAAGTTATGCCCATTACTGGGTTTGAATGCACATCATTTTACTCCTGACACAATCATTTGTAACATTTTTTAAGGCAGTGGTTCCCATGAGGGCTGTAGAAAGCTAGCAAAGTAGTTTGCAAAGAGTTTCCAGTTCTTTTTGTTTCCAAAGTCTACATCATGTTATCGAACAACTATAAATATGGTATAAACACTGCTCTTCATTTGGCTTAGCTCTTCAGAGACCCCTGTTGGAGCCACATAGGCATTATGTGATCCCAGATGGTGACACCTTTGTGATTGCACGTGATGCTGAGAGGTGACCCAGGAGACAATATTAAAATATGAACTGTGTAAGTCTGAAAATCTCATTGTAGCACATCTGAGTATTTGCAGTGACTTCTGGAAGCTTCGAATCTGGCCCATCTTTGTAGATGGGATTACCTTTTTCATCTTCTTGCCTCCAACTTAGCATATGATAAAAAATCAGGCCATGCAATCTGTACAAGCTTGCCTCTTCCACCCCACTCCCTGTCTGACTGTGAGCTCCCCTCCTGCCTGCCACATTGTCAGAACTCAGACCCAGAAGTGCTGGAGACAATTGTTCTGTGTTCCTGGAAGAACAGGAAACTCAATCTAAGACCTTTGTAAAATTTGGGCACTCATTCAGCACCCATGGAGTGGGTGTAAGTGAAGTCAGCCAAGGACCCTTGATTTTGATGGGACTGAAATCAGCTTCTTTGTGCTTATTCTGCATATCCAAAGTGATGTATGTTTGGGGCCAGAATTACATGTAGCTGAACATTTACTATTTTCAGACAAGCACCAGTACACATTATGGTACACGTTTCTCACACCACTGAATAGTACTAAGCACGGAAATGTATTACTGACGTTGTTCCAGACACCTTCAAATGTCATCCATCCTTGATACTACAATGCTTTGTTCCTTAACTGAATTTACAACAGACATTTTAGATCTGATTTTGACATTTGTCTACTTTACGTATGCCCTTTAATTAGAGGTTTGAAGAAACCTCAGATGCACTTCTCTTAGATACATTCTGCAAAAGAGTGGAAACCTTGCAGGTATTTTGCATAGCTATTTTTTTGGCCAGGATTTTATATCCACTTCAGTGTTCGTATATGCTATAACATATAAACATGTAAGCTAATTTCAGGACACAGAATTGCTGTAGATTTTTTTCTTCTGAAAAGGTCACAAAATGACTACTCTGTACCAGTAAACAATCAGTGAATTAGGCTGCTGAGATAGTAAAAAACCAGAATAAATGACTGCTGTAAAAGAGTCTAAAGAAGCAGGAGATAGGTTATACCATTTGCAGGTAAGGTTATGCCTTAAGTACCTTTAGCAGCTTGCTTGGATAGCTCTAGCTAGCAGTGTGTGCTCTATTCCAAAGCACCAGCCTATATTTCTGGATCATCTTTCAAGACTGAGATGATATAAGGCAATTAATAGTGTTTTGTGACCTTCTGCACCAGTAGTCCATCTTTTTGGCATTGAAACTGATTTTGCCCAACTTGGCATTTTATCACCTAGGACTGCACGGAGAGATCAGAGAGACACCTTTTACAGCAGCAGTGGAATGATTTAGTTCAGTCAAACTGTTCTTCAAATTCACGTTTCCTACAAGCTGAGGCGGCAAACCTCTTCTTTGCTTAATGTCACATAAGGTACATTGAAAGGCTGTGAAGAGGCAGATGTTCTATAGCTTTACTTCATATGCAAAAACCTGTTATATTCTTTATTTGCATTCAATTAGAAGCCAGACCCTGATGAATATCTAATGTAGGAAATGGGGAAAAGATTTGCCATCAAGCATATGCTTTGCTTGTAGTGGGTCTCAGTAACCTGCTACTGTGTTTTCCTGAAGCGATTCGGTCATTTCTGCTGCATTATTTACACCTTCGAGCTCAGAGGTGAAGAGTGTTAATAGGTGACAATTAGAGTTATGTTCCTGCTTTTAGAAATGTTGCCTTTTCTCATTCCTTTTAAACAGCCATTCTGCAGTTGTGAAATTTCCCTTACTAAGTGGCTCTGTTTTAAGGATTTAAGTGCTGCAGCATTACTTTCGTATTCATTTTCTTTTTTGATACTGTTGTGCCTTGTTTGATCTTGTGAAGGGTCCCTATTTTCCTGGCAATCCAGAGTATAATATGAGGAAACTCAGAAGTTATAAAACTGTTGTGTTGTCAGGAAGGAAAAGGTTCAAATTATCACTATAACATGAAGCAGACTCTTGCAGAACAGCTGCTGTTATGGCTGTGACACCGTAAGAACACACATACCAGGGCATTACAGCACCAAGGGAGAGATGGAGCTTGTCTGGAGCCCTGGACATCAGAAAGATGTAAGCAAAACAGCTTTTCATCACTGCAGCAGAGGGTTTCCCAGATTTCAGGGGGAAATGAGAGAAATCTCATACCCTTCTGAACTCAGATGTGATCAGAAACCTGCTTTGTTACAGCTTTCATTCCTTCCTTCTCTGTGGACCACTCTCACGACATGGTCTGGAGAACATATGACATTTCTTCCTTTTCCCTCTTTTCTCCTTGCTTTGATCTAAGACTGTAAATTAAACCATCCTTGCCCATATCCAAGCAATGCATTGATACAAAAGAGAAACCTCAGGGATATTTTTAGGTGCTTTGCGAACTTAGGCAAATGGATCAATATTATTTAATGCATGCCCCAAGTTTGGAATGGCTTGTGTCCTGCCGTTGTGATAAAAAGAAAAATAAATATTTTAAGGGGAAAAAAAAGTGTAACTAAGTGAAGCAATGAAACTGTCACGTACAGTTGCCTAATCCTCGTGATTTCTCTGTGAATTTCTAGCACGGAAGAAAATTTAGAGAAATAGCTTCTTTCTGTCCAACAAGATTAAGTGCCTCATCTTAAAAAAAGAATCTGTCATGGTTTCCTGTGAAGGTAATAGGTATGTCAGCTAATTGGATCAGGTGTTTCTGGATGGTTCCTTCAGACTGAGCCTGCTTCTGATGGGCATTTTCTTGAGATGTTGTAAGGAGCAAGCTGAAAGCCAGAATGAATCATTGTTTTGGAAGCAACAGCCCATCTCCAGCTGAAATCCTTCATGGTGCCCCTTGGCCTATCTCTTAGTATGTCAAAAGCTGTGAAAGTGCGCAGTGAATGCAGCACACTGAGGACAGGCCGAATAGGGCTGCAGCGATTTTGGGTTCTGCTGTACTAGGGAAGGACTTGATAAAAACCTGCCAAGTGGCTCATCAGATCAGGATGCCAGTGCACCATTGCTGTGGTTGATTTCTGATACCTGCCTTTGATAGATGACTCAAGGATTTGGGGGGGTGAAAGTGAATGTGGTTTTTTTCTCTTGACTTTTAGAAGCGTGGAGTTCCTAGTAACCTGAAGAGGAAAAATATGTAAAACATCCTGATACAGGAAATTAAATAGTGAATCAGTGCTGATAAAAGGGATGTAGGACGAGCAATGACATCTAGTATTTACAAAAGCCCAGCACACTGCAGTGAATACAGAATCACAGAATGGGTCAGGTTGGAAGGGACCTCAGTAGGTCATCTGGTCCAACTTCCCTGCCCAGGCAGTGTCATCCGAGAGCACAGGATTGTGTCCAGACAGTTCTTGACTATCCCCAGCGAGGGAGACTCCACACCCTCTCTAGGCAATCACTTTCCAGTGCTGTCACTGCACAGGAAAGGTCTTTTTCATGTTCAGGTGGAACTTCCTAGGCATCAGTTCCTACTGTTGCCTCTTGTCCCATTGCTGGGCACCCCTGAGCAGGGCCTGGTCCATCCTCTTGGCACACCCCCCCTTTAGATATTTCTACACATTGATGAGGTCCCCTCTCAGTTGTGTCTTCTCAAGGCTGAACAGGCCCAACTCCCTCAGCCTTTCCTCATACGAGAGATGCTCCAGTCCCTTAATATACAGAGAATACAGTGAGGGATTGACAGGGTCTGATTTGGAGCAGGACCACCTTGAACTGCTGTCACTCCACCAGCTCCTGGACTTAAAAAGCACATGGACATCGATCTCAGGTACTAATTACTTGTGAAGGGTGTGTGTTGAGGTGCATAAATACACTCCGGAACAAGTGACAGATCCAGGCAGAATACACAGATATCCGGAGATACTCGGAGCAGAGCTGTTCCTGCTGGCATCCAGGTGAGGAGTGCGGGCTCTCCCAAGGACGCAGGGCAGGAGGTGGGGGCTTTCCTGAGGTTTTCAGGTGAGGAGATGCTCCCGAGGAGTGGGAGGCCGCCAGGTGGAGCCGCCGGGCAGCACATTCCCGTTGACTTCAACAGAGTCAGAGTTTGTATAAGAATGTAGCATGATTTGTGTGGATCCTTAAAGGATCCCTTTGCATTCATTTTCATTTTGGTAATTTTTATCATATTAAAAAATACACCTAATAAATACTTGCTGATGTAACCCTAAAACCTGTCTTTATTTTTAACTGGAGTAGTGAAGTAATCATTCGGTTTTGGAACACAGTGATAAAAATTCCCTCCTTTGCTGGTTGGCAAACTTCATTGCTTTTAATATTGCCCCTTGGAAGGCTGCTTACAGCTGGAATTTGGGGTGTTACTTTTTAAAATGTACGTGGCATTTAGGTTCTTTGTTCATTTTAGGAATTACATTTGCCTTTTACATCCAAATCGTAAAAATCAAGAGCACCAGTAGACCTGTAACATTTTGAGTTGTTACACAGAGAGTTATTTTATGTGATCGTATAAAGCAGGGGGAGGTTAAGAAGTCCCCAGTGCAGCCACAGGAAAGGGACAGAAATTGTGAGTTGTATTTCTTCTTCATTTCCTAATCCTGCTTTTTTGTCTTTTCAACATGGAACAGAGGGGAGATGGTTTACCTTAAATCAGAAATGAAATCATAATGAAGGCTTAGTTTACAAAACCAAAACCTCTGTTAATAACCCATTCTTGGGGAAAGGGCAGCATTTTTAACATTAGGCAGTAATTTTTCCAAGATTGTACCGGTATTATGAACCAGTGTGATGTTTCAGGAGCCATATGTGGCACAGCTGTTGTAACGCTTGTTTGATTACTCGTGGTGCTCTATCAGACTGGCATGCTGCAATTTACTGAGCTGGTGACTGAAACAAACCTGGGTGAAAAGCACAAAAAACTATTCTGAGATTAAATTCTCAGAGCAGGACCAGGGATGTCCTAACAGCCCCCCCCTCTTCCTTGTCCTGTATCCCAGCTCAGCTGAGATCGGGATGTGCTGTTCCACAACCAGGTTCCTGAAATCATAAAATCTTAGAATGGTTTGGGTTGGAAGGGGACCTGGAAGATCATCTCATTCCAATCCTCTGTCACGGGCAGGGACACCTTCACACTATCCCAGGTTGCTCCAAACCCAGCACAACCTGGGCTTGGACACCTCCAGGGATGGGGCAGCCACAGCTTCTCTGGGCAACCTGGGCCAGGGCCTCACCACCCTCACAGGGAAGAATTTCTTCCTAATATCTAATGTAAACCTACTCTCTGTCAGTGTGAAACCATTCCCCCTTGTCCTGTCACTATACGCTCTCGTTAACAGTCTCTCTCCATCTTTCCTGCAGGCTCCCTCCAGGCACGGAAAGGCCGCAGTTAGGTCACCCCTACGCCGTCCCAGCAATCCCGATCCTGCCAGCCTTTCCCTGCCCCGTGACGGTGTCACGCCCGGCACAGGGGCCGCCTGCAGCGTCCGCGGAGCCCCGGGGGCGGGAGGAGGCGGCGGCTCCACACCCCGGTGCCCGCGGAGGGGCCGGCATTGCTGCCCGGGCCCGGCCGTGCCCAGCCGAGCCCCGCCGATCGCGGCGCAGCGCGGGCAGGGCCGCCCCTCCTCCGGCGCCGCCGCAGTGTCGTGCCCGGCCGGGGCCCGGAGCCGGGCGCTGCCGCGGAGGTAGGCGGGGGATGGAGGGGAGGAGATGGTGGAGGAGGGAAGGGCCGCGGCGGACGGAGCTGAGGCCGAGCGGGCCCCGCTGTACGCGGTCCGCTCCCCGGGCAGCCCCGGCCCGGCCCGGCCCGCGGGGTTCGCGTGTGCGGCCCCGGGGAGGGCCCGGAGAGACCGCCGGGGGCTGCGGGGGAGCAGCTCCAGCTTCTGGGGCCGCCCCTGGAGCCGGGGGCACCCTTTGGATACAGGGATTGCACCCTAAATGACGCTCAGACCCCACCGAACCCCTCCTTAGCTTCAGGGAACCATTAGGGCCGGGAGGCGCCCCAGCCCGACCCGCCGGCCGCGGGCAGGGTTACCTGGAGCAGGGGACCCAGGAACGCGCCCAGGTGGGGTTGGGTGGGTTTTGGAGCAACTTTGGTGGGGTTTGAATGAACTCCCGATTTCTCTTCGCCCCCCCCCCCCCGGTCACGTTTAGGCCGGAGTGTCTCTTCAAGCAATTAGTAAACCTGGAACGGGGCGGTGCAGGAAAATAAATAAAAACCTGGCTGAAGTGTAATTAAATTTCGTCTGTTTGAAAGGGCTCATAATTACATTTTATGCTCAGCCTATTTTAGTCATAACGTTTTTAATAAATTTCGAAACATTCAGAACACGTTGATTAATGTTAATGAGGTGAAGTTTTATGGGTTTTTTGCAGTGAGTCAGAGAAAACATTTAATTTTCAGGCTAGGTTTAGATTTTGAAGATACCACTGCAGTGTGCTGCACCAAGAACCTCTACAGGGGAACAGCTCTGCTATTTGTGTTTCCTTAGTGTCATCTCTTTTCTTTCTTAACTGTGAGTCTGATTGTTGGCTCCAGTATCAGCTAGCTGATGGAAGTGGCCTGTAACTTTGTTGAACACTACCTTGAAAATGGAGAAACTGGCTAGGATATGGGGGAAAAAATCACTTAATTTATAAATTAGAAAGGGTGGAAAGAGTTATGGCCAGTCTCTCACAAATATTTTGTAATTTAGCAGACCAGGTGAACTGGATATCCTATGTGCCTCGAGAGGTTAGATGCCAAATTTCCTTCTATATCGGTGGAATGATATATTCCCACTGAAGATTTACCTGCATTTTTAGGCATCCGGGAGCCTTGTACAATGATCTTCTGTGTTTCTAGAAGTAGTTTGTTCATCTAATGAGTAAATTTGTTGCATCTTGTGTTAAATAAGCCAATTAAATGCTTTGATAAATTTCCATGCTTTGATAAATACACAGAAGAAGTAAGCAATGCTCTTAGGGTCTCAGTTCTTACAAAACAATATTAAAATACTTTTTTATGCGTTTCAATTGAATTCAGATTGTCTAGCAAATACAAGAGTTTTTTTACCCATCTCCAAATATAATTGAAACTAAAAAAATTGAACTTCTGAATAAATGTGTAGTCAGCAACATAATTATATTATTGCAGTAAATATTTGTAGATGTAGTGAATCCTCATGGTTGGGAAAGAAGAGTACCGAAAGCTGAGATAAGGATGGCAATCAGCATGTTTTAATCTTTACACCACTAAGTAGGAGTAACCCCTTCTTAGCAAAATAACCTAAAATTACAAATGCAGAGCAGGTTTAAAACTGGTATATTTAAACCAAGTTTTACTGGCTGCCGATGCCAGTCATAATTTAAATCAAGCAGACCACCTGCTTTGTGGATTTCAGGTAGTAGACCAGGCTCTAAAGGTAGGGTTTTCAGAAAGTGAGCATTTAGGAGCACAGGTGCTCCTCAAGCCAACAGTGTGTGTATGGACCAGTGATGAGCCAGTCCTCCTTTGCAGATAGAATATGTCGATTCCCTGTCTGTCCACCTGCTCTTATTGAAATAATTAATGAATTTCTGGCCTGGTCAATCATCAGGTAACATCTCTGTGCACACTGTTGTTTGTGAAGTCGTGTTCTTTAGTCTGGCTCAGCTGCTGAGTACCTTATATTTGGTTCCAAATAAAAAGTTGCAGTACAGATAGAGCTCTTGCTGTACAACTGAGACAAGAAATTGTCCTCTGTGATCTCCCGGATACACATGCTTGCATAAATGTTTGCTGAGCCCTTGAAGTGAAACAATTTGAAGATCTACACAGAGCACTTGTATGCCCTCTAGCGCTTGTGTGGAGATTCTCACCTCACATCCTTGCTTATCACCACGTGGTATCCACCATGATAAAGATAGCTCCAGGAAAGAGGACTTGGATCTATGTCCTCTTTGCTTGGTAGGTTTGGAATTTGTTTGGTTTTTTTTTTGTGCTGTGCACATTGCAGAGGTGTTTACTGAAGAGTTTACTCAGTAAGAGGCTGTAAGGAGCATTGAGGACAGCTGGGTGGTGAGCCAGGCTGTGTTAGGATATTTGGTTAGAATATCTCCTGTGGGGACATTTGGGAAGGAGTTAATTTTTCTGTAAGTGGGACAGTGAGCTCAAGGGTTAAAAGTGCTTTTGCTTGTCTGAAGTCATCACTCAGTGAAGGGGGAAAATAGGGTGATGAGATGGGAGTGTAAAATTGAGAAGAGGTGAAATGAGGTTCACACCACAGGGTAATCTGGGGACTCTCTTTAATTTTTGCATTAGCAGGACTTTGAGTGAATTGGGTACAATGTTGTTATTTTAATTCTTCATATGGCATTTTTCTTCTTAGGAAAACCTGTTGGTTGTAGGTTCAAAGTTGAGATACAAACACTCCCTTTGAATTGGGAGAGCAGGATCATTGCTCACTTTGATCCCTTATCCTTGGGGTGAAAGAGAGAGCATCATCTAATTTAGAGAGAAGTAGAGAGTCTGATATCTCAGATGAGTATTTGGGGGAGACCGCAAATATAAAAGGAATGCAGTAGAACAGTCAGTTTAAACCACAAATTGTCATTTCTCAATGGCTTCGTGTTCCAAAACTCTTGGGTTTGGTTTTGTTTTTTTCTCGAAGTGCTGAAGGTTCCCAGTGCCATGTGAAGTCAGTAGGAGCTGTGGGGACCTCTCGACAGCTCTGAAAACTGGGCATAGTCTTAAGGATGTTGTTGACATTTCTGTTTCTCCATTAGAGCAAATCCAGTATTTCACAATTGGTGTTTCTTAACATCTGGGTGAATGCTGTAGGGAATAATTTGGTAATAGGATCAAATTGCACTTTTGTTTACTTGTCAGTTACACAGTCAGAATCTATAAATATTTTTGGCTATCATCTGATTCTACCTCTGACACACAAAACTTACAGCTCCTTTTGTTCTATTCTGTCTGTTATTGTATTGTCAAAATATCTTGCATTGCTGGCCTGCAGTGTATGATTAAAAAAGTACTTTGAGAATACTTATGATTTATCAAGTCTGGGAGTTTTGAGTGTTATACTCACATTCAGAGTGAAGCAGGAACAGCTTTTCTATGCCAAGAACTTTATTCAGTCAGGCCAAAAAAACCCAAATAAATGTTAATTTTGCGAGTGGAAATCTCCTTCAGGGAAGTTGTGAGGGGAGTAAAACTGTAAAATAACTTACTATGGAAAGACTGCTTATGGTTACTTGCATTCCAGCATGTTTCTCCTTTACCTGATAAGCAGTTATGAATTCATGTGTTTGCCACGCTTTGTACACCACCAGATAGCAGTGTGGCTTCTGATTTTATTACAGTCTGGGTTTTTTCACCTTTAAGCCAATTGCACTTTGAAGCTGGTCATGAAAGGGTGTTTTAGTTATTCAGAGGAACCCCAGGGTAGAGCTGATCACCTTTGCACTGCTTGCAATGCCACGTCAGCGTAAGGACATGTCCTGGTGTTGGCTGTGTAGAGGGTGGAGTAGTGCGGGTGGGTTTCTATGGGCAGCCAGCTTTGGCCTGCTGCAGGAGCCTGGGGCTTCAGCTTCACAACGTCATTTCACATCTATTACCGTTAGATTGGTGTAGGAAATGGTGGAATTCCATCGGCTTTACTGGGGGAAAGCAGATGACATCACTCTGAGCGAGATCCGTGTGTGTTGTCAGCTCTCCTACTCGCGTTGTCCTGCCTGTGCTACGGAGCCTTCGTGCTGTAGAGCTTCATGTGAGACGTTTGTTGGATTAAGCCCAAAGAGAAGATGCAAATTCATGTCAGCACACTGGATGAGTCCTAGGGCATGCTAAGGAGGTGCAGGACAAGCACGATTCACCTTCTGTCTCGCTGAGGGGAGGAAGTGAATCCTGCAGCACTGAAGGCTGCCTGGTGCTGGTGACGAGGTTACTCCTGGGTGGCAAACTGCTCACCCTTTACTAGGAAAGTACAGACAAACAATCGTCTCATTTTCCATCATTCCCAGGCTTGGCAGTGTGAGCTGTACCAGTTGTATATTTGGGTTGGTTTTTTTTTTTTCCCCTACTACTTTAGGTCAGACAGAGCAGCCATTTGTTTATTACTCTGAGCTTGAATCACATTGAATGAGATGATGTGTAACTCTGGAAGCAGAGCGTGTCACTCTGCTCTTTCTAACCAGCACACACTGCTGTGCTGATCCACTGCTGTGTCATCAGCCTGCCAAAAACCCAAAAGCAACGGTGGTAAAATGATGACACTAGGATGTTTTCTTTAGACTGGCATGAAGATGAATGAAGTAGTGAGAGAAATCAACTATTTGATGAATTTCCTACTGTGCCTCTTTGCCACTATGGAGCATAAGTGGTCCCTTTCCAAAACCCAGACTTCTGTTTAGTATCAGCAGTGCTTGAATAGTGCAGGGACATGGATGATTTGCAGTCAGCCATTTTACTGCAAAAGAAAGCTTCTGCTGCCACAGTAGTTAATTTTTAATATGAAAAATGGTGTGATACCGCTCCACTTTCACTTTGCACTGAGATCTATTCAAGAAAAATTTGAAGACAGGTTTGCATGGGCTGAGAATGTATTGCACGTTCTCTGGGATAAGAGGTGTTCTAGGGGCTGAAAATCAAATGCTCATCTGTTCTATAGTTCTGATATTACATGTACAACAAGACATCTGCTGCATGTGTATGTGTGATTATATTTTTAATTCTATCAAATACTTTTTTTTTTTTTTAATCCCTGCAAGCCCTTTTCTCATTTAGTGTGCAGGATGGAAGGTATTTGCTAAACGAGCAGCAGCAGCAAGTGAATGGAGTGGGAAAGTTTTGGTCTCAGAGGGTTCATTCTCAGGGACCTGTGTTTTTTCCAGAGTTGTGTGCGATGCTGAACACACGTGGGAATTGCTCAAGGCAAAAGCAATATACTGTAAAACTACATACCATAGAATCAGTGAATTTCTCAGATTAGCTGAGCTGGTTAGAGCATGGTGTTGATAGTACCCCAGGCTGTGAATTCAATCCCTGTATGGGCCATTCACTTAAGAGCTGGACTTGATGATCCTTGTTGGTCCTTCCAACTCAGAATATTCTGTGTCATTTTTGGGAAACCCATTTTTTTTCTGATCTCCTCTGAGGTCTCATTTGCAGTTTCAATAACCTTCAGCTGCTTGCCAGTAGGGTTAGTTTTTGGAGAAGTAAAGAGAAAGCAGTTTTGCACACAGTATTTTCCGTATGTCTGTCGTTTTTGTCTTACAGACCCATGAACACTGCTTTTATTCCTAAAATTCGTTTAGCAGCCAGATTTAATCTCTGTGTCAGTGATCAAAAGATAACTTACAACATTCTTTCTAGGATCTTAACTCGCCAAGATGCCCATCCCTGTAGATGATGTGATGCAGCTGCTCTGCCACGTCTCTGAGGCGAGGGGGATGAAAGCTGCTGTCAAGCACTCTGGTCGGGGAGCACTGCTGGCAGGTGCCACAGCCTTTCTTGGCGGACTGATGGGAGGTCCCCCAGGAATCGCTGTAGGTAAGTGTATTTTGCTTTGGGATCAAGAGGATGGGTAAATCCCTGAGTGGAGAAACAAGAGAGTCTGTGTAGTAGCTGTAGGTTGAAGGAAAGGGGCAATCAGTGTTGAGGTTTCATGCCTCAGTGGGAAGTGAAGACGGGTGAGGTGGGGAGGAAGGAGCACAGCGATGATGGCAGCAGTCAGGGGGATGTTGGTACCTGGTGGCACAGAAGAAAGAAAACTGGGGTGTAGAGTGAGGTGAGTAAGCATTCCTAGCCTTAGCATGGGACAGGATCATCTTCCAAATGATCTTATTAAAAATCATGTTTATTTCTTTATTTTAAAAGTTACTGCTATTGATTTCTTGATGAACTTTTTGTCCTCTGGGATTCATTATTCCCTGTCACTTTGGGTTTTTTCCTGGGATGGAAAATTACAAGAAAGCCAAGGTCTAATAGTAAAGAGCTGTCTCTCCTCTGTAACTCTTGAATTAAGAGTTGTCTAGTTTAAAAGCTGCCTTGTCACTGAAGTCCTGTCAGCTCTGGCCCTTGAATGCTCCTTACTCCTGCAAGCAGTTCCAGCAATTTCACAGGCCTATTGGTGTTGGAGTGAATTGAAATATTCCTGTGTGAGGGTTAGCAAGGTTGAGTTACAACAAAATAAGGAAATTGTATGTGAGAAGTGATAACAGAAAATGCAAAGTGAAGCTATGTATTTACTCCTATTACAAGTACAGAGCTTAATTAATAGCCAAAATAGTGTTTCAACAAACATGACTGAAGCTATCAGGGACAAAGAAGGGAAATTAAGCTTTTGTAAGAAATTTGTAAGCTTAAAGTCAGAAGTAAAGATAATAATGTAATAATGTAAGTGGCCTCATTCTTGAGTGAGGTGATGTGAAACACTGAAGTTATTCTTGGATGTGTTCTCTCTTAAGTGTTTGCTTAGGCCTTCATAATGTCTCCCAGTCCCAAGTATATATAAACAACCCTGAGTATTTAGGACAGTTACAGAAACATTTGCAGTCAAGTGCACTTTCACTTACACAAACAGCCTGGATGGCTCTGGGACTGGGTAGCAGGCATTGTACTTCTTGCTGCTTTGCATTAAGAATTAGAGGATGAGTTACCTTCCATCTGCAACAGTAACTGGAGGGGCTTGCAGCAATCCTGCTTTCTAAGAACTGCTTGCTCTGAGAAGAATGGATTGTGGGTGTGTTGCCTGGGGGGAAAAAATGTGATCATATAACAAATCTTGTGCCAATGGATGTGGAGCTTAGACATCAATACTTTTAGTGCCTTTTGCATTAAGTGCCCCTAAATCAGGTATTGATGTTCTCATAAAAGTCCCTTGAAGATGAATTCAGTCATCGTAGGCTTTCAAGTATTTCTGTGGTATCATGGGAAAAATTGCCAACTGAGTAAAAGCTGCAAATTACAGAATTTTTGTCTAATGAAAAACTGCATCTCTGTGAGTGCATAAATGACTTTTTAGGAGCAGTTGCTGGGGGTGGCAGTTTTGGAGGCAGGGTCGATTCTGACACCTCTCCATGGTGAGAGTTCTCCTTCCTTTCAGCAGGATGTGTGCTCTGGGCAGGTGTCAGTCCTGTGAGTTGCTGTGATGCAGGTCAGGCTGGTGTCAGAGAACAGTGTGTAGGACTGACAGGTTGCTTTCCCAGCAGCAGCCACAGTCACAGCAGCTGTAGAGGATCCCACTGCTGTTACCTTGATGGCCTGGAACCCTCTACTGACCCCGAGCACGTCTTGTCCAGCTGGTGTGGGTGGGGTGTGGGTTTGGTAAATGGAAGCATGAATGTGTCTAATGGGTTTGGTCTCTGAGCACCTTCAGGGCTGCACTTCATGGGAGTACGAGGCTGCAATGTGTGACTGTAAAGAAGCAGAAAGCTTGGATCAGTCTGGGAATCTCTAGTAAGAGTAGTGTCAATGACAGTTGTTGGTTTGGTGTTTTCCTTGGGCATGGTTTTATTTAGTAGTAGAGCTTATCCTAAAGTGACCAGTGTCCTGGGGAGTGTTCTGTTTCTGATTTCTAGCTTGAAGCTATTAGCATTGGTTGTGGAAAGAGTTTCTTTGTGATTGCTGTGAATGTAAAGTGCTTTAGAAATTCTTCTTAGTGCTTTGAGTATTGTGTATAAACCTAGTTCAAGAAGACACATAATAAAGGTGGGAACGTTGTTGATGAAGGCTGTGGATGGAATTTCAGTCTTTAACTGGTAAAAGCTAACAACTCTGTCTTTTCTAGGTGGAGCATTTGGTGGATTGCTTGGTGCCTGGATGACTTCTGGACAGTTCAAGCCAGTCCCTCAGATTTTATTGGAATTGCCTCCTACTGAACAGCAGAAACTCTATGATGAAGCTGTTGATGTTATCAGGCACTTAGACTGGACTGATGTCGTTCAGCTGACTGCTCTGGTCATGGGCAATGCTGGTCTGCAGCAGAAGCTCACAGCAGTGCTGGTCAACTACCTCTCCAAAGAGCTGAGAGCACAGATAGAGTACGGAGAATGAACCTTGACAGAGCACGCCTTTCACACTGTAATGGATTTTATTGACAGTGGTGATTCTGCAACATAGCAATTATTAGTTAGCAGTACTAATTATAAATATAGGCAGATCTGAGTATTGTTTGGGTGTTGGGTTTTGGTGTTTGGGGGTTTTTTATTGCTTTTATTTTGTGTGGATTTTTAAGGATAGTGTTAGATGGCAGCATTAACCTGACACCAACTTGCTATGTACTTTTGAATTACTCTGCACTAGGGCTAATTCAAATTGCTGAAGGGAATTATACTTCTCTTATGTTAATGTGTCACTAGTGAAAATTTTAAAGTCATTGTGTTTTATTTAGGAGATTTATTTCTGTTTGTGTAAGTGCTTTAACTTTTTTCTGTGAATGACAATAAGGTGCCAAAGTAGCTAGGGCACTTTGAAGAATTTTACCTATTGTCTGTTTCAGTCCTGCCAAGGGAAATTATAAGAAAACATGTTCTTTTACTGTGAACTCAAAGGACTCAATCCTTACTTTGTTGTTTGTCGCATTTTTATTGTAATTCTTGAGTTATTTATTCTTTATGTAAGAAGTGAAGCAAATGCCTAAACAAGATTTCAAGCAACAGGAAAACAAACTGTGAACAATTTCAATTCAATTTTCAATTTTATTTTCACCAAGTTCCTGGTACCCTAGAATGAGAAGGCATGGCAAGAATATTCTTCTTAAAAAATGGGGAGGTGAATCTGCTGGTTTTACGTCAGCCCCGGCATCAGGGTTGTCATTTCAGCATTGGTTTCTTGACTGAATCTGAACAGCTGGTCCTCTGTTTTCATTAAAATATTCATAAGAAGCATCATAGTGATCTGTGTTTTGCGTTAAATAAAATGAACTCTTTAAGAACGAAGCCAGGCTTGTACTGGGCAGCCAGCAGTTGGCAGCAGTGGTGGCAGTGGGGTGGAGGGATGTGCCAGCTGCAGTTATTACTGTAAGCATCAAATGTCATGTTGCTGAATGTCCCAGCCAGTTGTTCACATTTGGTTTCAAGGTACTTGTAAAACAAGTTTGGAAGTAGAAAAATGTGCAGGTGTGCCTTCTTTATATGTAAAAACAAGTGAAACTGCTCTGATAGTTCATTTTTTGCCTGAAATAAAGGTCTAGCTCTCTATGTGTGATGAGGTTTCTAGAAGCTGAGGTTTAAATGATAAAGCTTTAAATTCAGAAGTTGCTGTTGTATACGTTTGATTAATTCACTTCTGCAGGTGTCATTTGCCATTGATAAATTCAGTGGAGTGCAGGGCAGTGATTGTTCTCAGCATTTGATAACATTTTTTCAGTGATGTGAAAGGGAAAGTGAATGATAAGTGGGGACTCCTGACCTTGACACAGTTTCATAATGCCAAGTCTGAAATCAGTGGATTTTCAGTTTCATTGACAGATTACACACACTCCAGCTTTTTAAAGATTTTACAAACTTTGTATATCCATTTTAGAATACTATTTTTTATGACTGGAATTACTTCTATTTGCAATTTTCTGGTTATGTCACAAATTAAATTTGTATTTCCAAAATAACACATTGCTAACAGTGGCAGATGATTGAATGATCCAGTGGGATGGAATATGCCATCTTATGCTCAGCTGTTCAAACCTAGAATAAGAGGAGCTGACATGTGAGTGTAGAGCAGGCCATAGGAAAGATGGGGGTTCCAGTTCATCTGTGATAGTATTTAGTATTTAAAGAGATCATTACAAGTTTTAGAGTAGTCCAGACATCAGTATCATGACCTTCATTTCACAGGTATTCATAAATTTGGGCCCAAACATAAGTAGTGAATTGATTTTTGTCACTTGTATCAGTGTGGATGGAACTTGTGATCATGTGAGTCTCAGCCTCTGCTTTCCTGTGTTATTCTGTTTCTTAGCGTACTCCTTGAAACACTTTTTATTACCCCCATAGAAATTATAAACTGGCAAGAACTACAATCTTTTAGCCTTTGCTGTGGTATAAAGGGGGCATGTGCCATATGGATACCAAGAGAAATCCTGTCCACGTAGTTGCTGATCTAGTTTATGTGAAACCCCACTGCTGCTGAGCTCCCAAGAAGCTCCAGACTCCATGCCACAGGGTAGCATGGTCTCAGTCATTAAATTAAATTGAACTTCTAGAGTTTTTCAGATTACTGAAGTAGAATCAGGAAAAAATGAGTTGGATTCTGTTTGTTTTCTGAATCATTATTTAACAGGTTTGATGCTCTTGAAACTTCTGAGAAGGTGGCAGGTTTTCAAAGTGGTAGCAATAGATTTGGAGGTTGGTGTGAGACACATTTTACTGCTGCCAACAGAAGAGGAGAAATGACCTCAAGGGTTCATCCCAAGTGAGTTTGGACATACGAGAATTAGGAAATAACCACTTTTGATTGCAGAGACCCTGATACTTAACTACTGATGGAGAACGGGCATGGCATCCCGCAATGGTTTTGTTGTTTGTGTCGTAGTAGTTCATGACAATTAATGTTGCTGAATACTGCAGAAAGATCAAACTGTACCTTTACTGCTCTGTCTACAGCGCTGTGCTACCATATCAAGGTCACTGTGATATTTGGTGTGTAGCCTTATGTGGGGATTTGAGCAAGTTAAAAGAGCCCTTCAGCAGATTTGATCATCTGAGGAAGAGACCAGCTGCCCAAGAATGTCTTTAATATCCATCTGTTGCTGTTCTTCGGTAAAGACATGGCTGTCCACCCCTGCATCCCTTGTTGGTGCTGGAAACAGCCACAAGCAGGGGATGGCAGCTTCTGAAATCCATTCCAGCTGTATAAGGTTCAGGCTGAGTGTAAGGCACAGCTATTGCCAAGGAAACAAGGTAACACGGTGCCAGCAGTTTTGGGAAGCAGCTGAAAGAGTCACTATGGGGAGATGTACATATTTATATAAAGAAACCATCTGTGATGCTGGTTATTAACCTGGTTTGGTTGTAGATGTGACAGAATCAAACTAGGTTTTCACTGGCAGATGGTGTATTTTTAGTTTACAGTTCCTTTTTTTTTTCTATGTGGGTTTTTTTTTTAAGCTTTCTGATTTCAAAATAGAAAGCAACACAAAGTGTTATGTTAGCAAAGAGAGGAAATATATGTCTATATTTTTAAAAGGCAATCCTGAATTCAAATATAGATTAGTAATTGAGATGTGCCATCTAGTGGCAGTTAGATTATTTCTTAAACTCAGCTTTTCAAGGCTGCCTCAGTATATGGATAACAGTTACCTTTTCCATGAAAAGTAAGATTAAGTTCTTTTTTTGCTCTTACTCTGTCAAATTCCTGGCTTTAGTGAATTTGTATTTGACTGCAAATATCAGCCCAGCTACAGACTAGACTAGAATTTATATGCATTCCCTGCTGAAGTTGTTTTTTTGGTCATAATCATATGTGAGCTATGACAGCACAAATATTTACTGCAGCTGCATGTCACGTTTAATTATAGTGAGAAAATACACAATCAGACAGAGGAGGGTGGTTTACTTCGTGATTACTGGAGGACAAGTGGATTTTGAGAGCGGAGCAGCAGCCAGTTTGCAAAGATGGATTGACCGCAGTAGAATTGGCAAGCCAGGGAATAGTTTGTTTCTTGGAGGGCTGCGTTTCCTTGTTCAGTTCTATCACCTTCGAGTCTGCACCTGCAGCAGCCCTGCCTGGGCCCACGCAACCTTTGGAGTGACCTCTGTGTAACTGCTGCTCGCCTGGATCCTGCAGGACCGAGGAAATCCTGGCTGTTGCTAATCACTGTCAAAGCACAGACTTCCTAAAGGTCCCATTCCCAACGCATGGCAGGGACTCCCCAGCTTGATCCTCTGCAGGAGCATGAGAACTGCAACAAAGGCCTTGAACAATATCAAAAAGACATTAAACTGTTAGAGAGCGTCCAAAGGAGGCCATGAGGATGGGGAAGGGCCTGGAAAGGAAGTCATATCGGGAGTGGCTGAGGGCACTTGGTCTGTTCAGCCTGGAGAAAAGGAGATTGAGGGGAGACCTCACTGAGGTCTTCAATGTCCTCGCAAGGGGAAGCAGAGGGGCAGGCACCGATCTTTTCACTTGTGGCCAGTGAGAGGACTTGAGGAAATGGGTGGAGCTGAGTCAGGGGAGTTTTAGGTTGGATATCAGGAAAAGGATTTTCACCCAGAGGGTGGTTTGGGCGCTGAACAGGCTCCCCAAGGCAGTGGTCACAGCACCAAGCCTGACAGAGCTCCAGAAGCATTTGGACAATGCTCTCAGGCTCATGGTGTGGCTCTTGGGGTGTCCTGTGCAGGGCCAGGAATTGGACTTGATGATCCTGATGGGTCCCTTCCAACTCAGCATTCTCTAAGACTCAATAGAGAACAGTGCTGGTGTGGCACACATCTCCCTGCTTAGTTAAGTACTCCAGTTCTCATTAGCTGGAGGTTTCACAGCACTGTGGCAAGATCCTGTATTGACCCCCTGCCTCCGGAGTGCACAAGAGCTCTGGAAGCAGTCCTGAGATTCCATGAACTGGTTGATGCTGAGTGTGCAGCAGGCAGTGAGAACCTCCCCAGTAGCGGGGATCTGCCCAAAAGGTGAGCAGGTAGAGCTGCTAAGAACCTCAGAGCTGAGGTTCTGCAGTGAAATATGCCCTCACAAGGGAAGGTCTGGTGGCTGAGCCTGTTTACATCGTATTTGTCACATCATCTCTCACCTTGTACTCCAGTATGAAAAGTAACAGTATGAAATACTAACAGGGATTAGTATTCTGGGGGCAGTTTTTCCTAGGACAGCCTCTGTCCTTCCAGGGCTGCTCACCCACACCTGCAAAGGGGCTTTGCTGGAGGAGAACATCCTCAAAAGAGACATTCTCCACCTCTCAGGGCTCCCGAGGGCTACTGGCAGGAGGGGGTGCTGTGCAACCATCTGTGCCGGCCACGCACGTCTGTCCTCGCTTGCCAGGGACAGCCAGAGGCTGAGGCTCCTCTGCAGGCTGCTCTCCCCTGCCTGTCCTGCTGCTCTGAAGTGCAGGCAGGCTTGGAGAGGTGCTTCGCTGCCTGACTATGGGCAGGCAGTGTGTTTAAGGAAACCAAATGTTCTCCTGCATCAGTAGTTTGCTGGGTGTCTTTGGACAGTCATCCAGCTTCCCAAGCTGCTTTTGTGTGAGCTGGTGAAGAAAATGCCCAGCTGGTGATGGAGGGCTGTGTGAGGTGGTGGCTGCTGACTGATGGTAACAGTGGGGTGTGATACGCCCAGCATTTTGTTATTATTTGATTCCAGGAGTGTAGTGTGTTGCACTGTAGCCTGATCATAGCCCACTGTGCCCTGGCAGAACTGCTTTACCCTCTCATAGGTCACAATTTACAGCTCCTGCCATGTGCTTCATTGTGTGGGGCACAGATGGGGTGGAAGAGCTGTTGTCACCTGCTCCCAGTGACACTCCCATCTTTAGGGAGGAAACCTTGTGTTCCAGAGCACTCAGGTGGGCCAGGATAGATAACTCTTTTGAAGCAAAATTCTGTTTAGCACACACAGCATTAAGATACTGAGACCCAGTGTGTCCACATTTCTTTTGGATGACACCTCTTTGATGACTGCAACCCAGCCTTTTGGTGGTCAGCCTTTTCCCACTGGTTGGTTTATAGGAAATTAGGGTTACAGAACTCACTGAAAAATCTTCTGGAAGGGGTAGGGGATTGTAATATTCATAGTTATTAAACAAATTGGTTTTGCACAGCCATACTCTCATGGCATACCTGCTCAAATGATCTGGCCAGGATTGCCTGTGCACAACATGGAAGACGAGTCAAATCCTCATTCATCTCCTGGGTTCTTCTTGATTGTCAATGATCAGCTAACTTTTTGGGCAAATCTTTATCCTACTGCTACTACCTTCCTGTTAATCTTCTGTCAGCCCCTTAGCCTGTTGGGCTGACAGAAGGAGGACTGGCACATGTGGTTTGCTGAAACCTCCACAGCTGTCCTGCTGTCAGTGTGGGGTTCTGTTCAGGAATGCCTATGCTGTGTTCTCACCCGTGTGGGGCCTCCAGGGCTGGACAGCAGGAATGCATTCTCCATTTGATGGAATGGCATCCCTCCTTATCCAAATAGGCCTCTCTGTTAATTGTTGTTCTGGTGCTTTCACATACCCATGCTTCCAGTCATACATCATTTTTTGCAAAGTTAATATCTCTGTTAAAAACTGCAGGTTGATGTGGAGGTTAAATTTTGCAGCAGGTCCAGCAGTGCTCACTGGTGGAATCCAGGCAGGCTCAGGGGTTTGATCCTGTGTAGCTGCAGTGGTAGGACCTGCTGAGCTTGGTCTTCATCAGCAGTTTAGCAGCACTAGTGCAGCCACAGGATGTAAAAGCCATGCATTTTTTCCCCCAAGTAAAAGCTCTTACAGAGAAAGCAATAACTTCTTAGGCTGTCACTGCTTGATCAGCTGATGTATAACTCCAGACTAATTGAATAGCAGACTTTCAGCTGGGTTGGAAAGCTTTTAAAAAACCAAAGGCCTTTGCATTACAGTGAACTAAAGCTATTAGCCCCTAATTAAAACATGAGGTTTCATCTCTACCTTTCTAGAGATCACAGAAATCTATGTATTTTTCAGGCTGTAAGCCAGAAATCAAACATTCATCATGTAATTGCAGTAAGTGTGTGCTAATACTTCTCATTAAGTGAGATTTATGAATTCCAGAAGAGCCTACGAGGTAAATATATAAAATTATTCTGAAGTCTGCAAAAATGAAGGTATTCATTTCGTTGGATGACTGTTCAGCAGGAAGGATTTAATGTGAGCTTTCAACATTTAGTAAAGACACTGCATTTGGGCACCTGTACCTTTGCAATTCCCTCCGTGTCACTGCTGATCTTTCACCCAAGATTACCCTTCATCTGTCAGCAGGGAAAGCAGTGTGGCTTCAAGGCAAGCCCATTTTGCTGGGCCTCAGAAGAGGTATTGCCTTCTCTTGCTCTTCTGCTTGTTTGCTGAGTGACCTTGAGCAACTTCCCATCTAGATCCTGAATGGGATTTTCTTAAACACTTTGTAACCTATCAATAGGAATGGTGTGTTACAGAAGTGTGATAGCACTGCTATACAGCTGACCATTCCCTGTCCTGCTGTCAGGACACAAGCATCAAAGGAGGAATGTAATAAGTGTTAGTAGAGGTTCACAGCAGTTGAGACAAAGAAGAAACTGCTAAGTTCTGAAATGTAACTACATTCTTTGTGGCAGGGGAATGAAAAATCTACACTGATGTTTGACCTTAACTAATTAGACCCTGCACAGGAGTGTCTAGCAGGGTGAAAATGTTTCGTATTCCTTATTTCCTGATCAGCCCCAGTGAGCAGGAGTGATTTAGGGTGAAATTAAATCTTTCCTGTGCTCTGACATGCTGCTTTGGAGGAGAGCATTCTCAGATTACCTTGTAAGCATAATCTGAAGACAGAATGAAAGGCTTGTTGTTTCTGTATCAGTCAGTGAGATATGATGAATAATCAGTCAGTGAAATATTACGAATAATCTTTGTAATTTGGGGTTATTATAACAAAATAAAAGCTTTGAAGGTCTTATTTTTACCTCTCCCTGCTGCAGCTCCCTGAGCAGCTCGTTGTACTGAGATGTTAAGGCAAAATAATCAGAGAATCAGAGTCAGAATCAGCTCCTGAACATTTACAGAGATCTGAAAGTTTCCAGTGAGAGAGATCATAGAGCCAGGACAGGTGTGTGTTTAGCCTCAACTGTACCTCCCCAGGCCCTGGCATTCTCTCACAGCTGGAGGAGATCCATGTCTCCTTACAAAGTGTCTGAGCCAGTGAGTAAAGCCTGTCCTGGGTACAGAAATGTAGGCAGGCTTGTTCTTCTGACATTTGTGTAGATTTTCAACATGATTTTTTGTTCTCACCCAGGTAACAGTGTCAATGGATAATTCCTGTAGATTTCTGCCCTTTCCCCAGTTTTTCTTGATACTAATGGACGGTTTGTACAGGAAAAAGCCCAGGGCAGCTCTGACTTTTGACTGCTATCTGCATTTACTCAAACCTTTAAGAATCCTACTCTTCCAGGCCAAAAACGAGCGGTCCACCTCCCTTGTTTCCACCTTGCTCTTCCAGGTAAATTTGAAGCCCTGCATAACCAGATTTTCAAAATCCTAACTTAAAGGCTTGCTCCCTCTTAGAGCAAGGATAAAAAAGATGCAACAACTGAATGTAATGTTTGGCTTGGGAGAGATGGAGTGCAAGAGCTAATGTTTTGTTACTCAAGAAAACAGGGAACAGAGCAAAACAGTTCAGTAAATACTACGTGGAAGCTGAATACTTGCTGGAGCACTGGCAGGAATCAGCTGCCTGCTCTGTGCCTCTCTGTGAGCCAGAGTTCATACAGCAGCCTCTTGACCAAACTGCAGCTTATTAATTGCTTATGCAGGAACAAAGTCAGTAATAAAAGGCTAACCAGGGTGCTGGTGAGGCAGGCTCCTGGATCTGACTTTGCTGGTTTCCATAAAAGGGGTTTGCATGCCTTTTCCTAGCCATTCTCTCCAGGAATCCATGTATAAAAATATTTGTTCCATAACCACAGTGAACAGCCTCCCATCGCCAGGCAGCCGCCTGCATACTTGAGGCTTTCTGCTGTCTCTGAAGTTTAACTCTGCAGGAGCCTGTGCTGACGCTGAGTCTAATCCTAATTTCGGGCTTTCATATCCCCAGCCTGGCCCCGTGGGACTGGTGCTGCCGACAATGGCAGCAGCACATCCCCGGTGAGTATAGGGCGAAGATTAGCCTTTACATTGTGCCACTAATGATAAGTAGACGCGAGGATAATAAGGAGCACTCTTGTAGTGCTTTACGTCTTCAAAGTGCTCTGCTGCCTACTAACTAATTAAGCTGCCTTGTGAAAAAGGTATGTGTTTCTGTTGTGTGTAATGTAACTGTGCTGTATTGTTGTGCAATAAACCAAAATTGGATGGTGTCTTCAGATAACAAACAGGAAATCAATTAACCAACAACTGGCTGCTCACATCCCGACAACTGAGCCAGCTTCATAGCTGCCCCGTGTCTTTTGGTTGGCCTTGGTGCATCTTCGGGAGCCTCGGATATTCATGAAAAACAGCAGCTGCAAACACCCTCATGAGCCTGCAGTCAGCAGAACAGTGGGTACTGGTAAATGCCACCAGAACAAAGATAACCCCGATTATACAGTGCTGAGCTCTGAGTGGCCTGTTTTCTTTCAGGAAAGATCTTGAGGTCACTGGGCAGATTTCTGACAATACAAGCTCAGTGCTCAGCAGTGGGTCAGAAGACAATGGGAAGGTTAGGAGAGATGGGAAACTGAGAAGGTAGTGAATGTAGTTAGGTCACTGAATAAATCCAGGTAGCAGCCACATCTTGAATAGTCTGTGCAGCCTGTTTGATCCACTCAGGTTACTCCTTCTGGAGCCAAAAAGGGCATTACAGAGCTAGGAAAGATACACAGAAGGATAACACAGTATGAGAGGGCATTTGTGTAAAGGAAGATGTGCTGATTTAAACTGTTCAACCTGGAGAAGAGACTTAATGGGGAGAGATTTGGTCACATCTGTGAATGGCACAGGGATGAATAGGAGGAACAATACTGTGGCAGAGAAGGCAGGGTGCACCCATAAAACTGGCAGAGGTGAAAGGAAGTGCTTGTTCACACTGTGTAACAAGGAATTGTGGAGCTCATTGGCACAGGATGCTCTAGGTGCCAAAACAGAAATGTGTTCAGAAAGCGATTAGGCAGCCTGATGTCAGAGAGGGTTGGTCACACAGGTCCAGAACCAACCACTGCCTGCAGAAGTTTCTCACCACTGGCTGACAAGAGACTAAAGCAGCAGAAGTATCGCTCTGTAAGTGCCTCCCTCATGATTTCGGGATAGGTGAACTCCGGCTCTGGTTTATTAAGTCTGCTTTCATGTTCTCCCAAACCATGCTGCACACCTTTCTGCAGAGTTGTGCTGACATATGTGCTGCTGTGAGTAAAATACGACGTACGTGCTGCCAAAGCAATCGTGCTCTGAAAAAAGCCTGGTACGCTTTGTATTGTACAAAAGGGTTTTCCTGTGATAGGGAGGACCTGCCCATTTGCCTTTGTGCCTTTTATCCCACTCAGGAGTGGAGCCTTCCTCCCCGAGTGCTTTCCTGTGTACAAACAAGTGATTAAACAGAGGTAGGAGACACTAACCTCTGTGTCCATCAGTTGCAATCAGTTATTTCATGGTCTCAGAGTTGCAATATCAACTTAAAAATTAAACCAAATATCTTTATTGCAGGTACCACATGGAAAATGTCTCCAGAATCCAAAGCACTCAGCAGTATTTTTAAAGAAGAAAATCTCCTTTATTCGTACTCTTATAAAGTGGAAGTTGTATTAAAACATGGTCATGCTACGACTTTATTTTGCAGAAGGGAAATTGTTTGACAGAGATTACATGGGTCAAGTTCCTCATGTTTCTTTTTGAATGTTTCAGTGTTCTCACTGAACTGATTTAGAATTTATATTTCCAAAAAAAAAAAAAAAGAAGCTCCTTCTCCTCCCTTGTCTTGCTGTTCTTCCTAAACCTGCAGCCAGGAACCCACAGCTCACAGAGACACTTGTGCAGGGCTGGTTCAGATGGAGGGATGCCCTGCCCACCACAGCTGCATCCCATCAGTGTAGCTGGGAGACCTGGCACTAGGAAAACCCAGCCTCCAGGGGCAAATCCTGGTGGATGAGCAGGAGGAGACAATTCAAGTGCTGCTGAGTGAGAGGCAGAGCAATACTGGAGGTAATGAGCCTGCTCATACAGCTGTTCTGGACCAGCCTGTGAAAGTTTGTTTCCAGGGAGCTCTGTTGCTTGTGCTCAGGTAATGACCAGCTCCTCTGCTTGCTTCCAGCACAGGACCCTTCCCCATCTCCCAAGGTGAACAGCATTTACAATGTTGGGGGCTCTCCCATTTTTCATGCATTGCCCAGATGGTTCCTCTGAGTGGTGAGGGCGCTGAAATGGGGGGAAGCTGCATAGAGGAGTGACTGTATTTTTACTTCTAACCTGTAAGGTCTCAAGCAACAAACACATCCTTTAGAATCCCTTTTGTGACCCAGCCACATGCTGGGCTGTGGCTACTGCATGTCCCTGAGGAGAGAGGGAGAACGTCAGCTGGTGTGAGGGGTGCTTGCTTGGTGATTGCCAGGGTGCTGGTGATTGCCAGGGTGCTGGCAGAGCTGCTGCTCCAGAGGGCTGTCCCTGGGCTCCAGGGCCATGCTGTGAGGGCTGCCCCAGCTCGGGGGCTACACCAGCTGCATTACAGACCCCGTTTTTATGGAGGTAACATACTTCTAACTGCTGTACTATAGGGACAGCAGTGGTGCTGCTGAAGCCTTGAAGTAGCAAAGTGTGATGTCATCCTCCCCAGATTAGCACCGTAGCTCCTTGCCAGTGGATTTTGTAGAACCTCTCATCGTTCAAGCTGTTTCCTTGCAAACAGATGGTTGCAGAGTGTGACATCCTGAGTGCCTGTGGGACCCAGCACAAACAGAGGGGCTTGCTCAGCCTTGGGTGTTGTATCTGCCTCGAACCTGGTATTGGTAGAATGAACAAATGCAGCCGCAGCCGGACACCCTGCAGGACAGGTCCTCCTCCAGCCACAGGATGGATGTGACTGACACCACCCTGTCTCTGCTGCAGCTGCCCTGTATGAACTGCAGCAGAAAGCTGTGCTGCAGAGGCCCTGGCAGGGTTAATGCACAGCGTCAGTCCCCGCTCTGCTCCCCTGGGGTGTACAGACAGCTGTGGTTAGGAGTGTGTCAGGGAGAACAGCTGGATCCTGCCGAGGCAGTGAAAAACAGCCTCTCCCCACAGAGAAGACAGCCCTCCAGGTGGTGTGAGGCTCCCTGCTGCCCATGGCACTGCGTAAGGGGAAGATGACGGGGCAGCTGCCTTGGATCTGTGGCCCCAGCCATAGAGGCTGGACTGGAGGGCTGCTGCCTGGGGAGCAGGGCTGGCTGCAAAGCCTTATGGTGGCATATGAAAGACCTTTGGACTGCGAAAACCACACACAGCGAAACTGCTGGGCTGCCTGGGCTGCTCAAACAGTAAACAAGTGAGCTCAAGGACATCTTTGGAAGGACCTAAAGACTCATGTTGGTTTGTGTGGAACTTGCTGCTGAGCGCTGATCAAGTCGGAGGCTTTGATGGAGCCAGGAAGCTGTGACCTGGGTGCTGGTGGCTCTGGTTTGTGCCTTGGTTTGCTGGCTCACACCTTGAGCCATTTGAGCCATTTGAGAATGGTTGTGCTCACAGAGCACTGCCCTCCTGCACACTGCTGGGCATGGGGCTTGCTCTGGAAGATCCTTCATATATGAAGCTCTGTTTCTACCCAATGTGTAACTCTTCCTGTAGAAACCACGTGACTTTTTTTTCTTCTTGTTGTTAGAGGGAAAGAGACCTGTCCATCCTTGAGTTAATGCTTTTTGCTTCTCAAATACACTGTTTGCCAAAGGTTCTCATCAAAACACATTGTTCTTAGGACCAAAAAAAAGCAGAGGCTAGACAAAGCCAGCAGCATTCCCTTGCTGCATGGGGCAGTCTGGGCAGCAGGATCCCAGGCAGCAGGATTGCTGATGGCAGCAGATGCTCTGCCCCAGGTTGGTTTGACTGTACAACAGAAGGAACTGCACGTGAGTGCTCTGCTAAAGTAAAATCTCTTATCTAACTCCCCTCCTCCTTTTACTCTCCTCTTCCTATAGGAGCAGGCTGGGGAGGTTGTGTAACTCAGCCATAAACCTCTCTGTAAGAGGTTATGGAAAACCTGCTTATTGCTTCTTTGCTCCTGGGCCTTACTGGAAATGAAGCCAAATGCCAACATCAAAGAGAGTCACTCCACATTCCTCAGCACTGGATACCTCCTCCCTGCCTGCCTCTTGTCCTCCAGCTGCTGCACAGGATCACAGCACTGGCTGCTGTGTATATTAGGAGGTTTTATGAACAAGTGCACAGGAGGGAGAGGCTCCTTCCCACACACCTGTGTGGCAGTGGGGTTGTTCCTGCCTGTGATGTGCCACATGAAACAGACCTGGCTGTGTGTTGCCCTGCAGAGCTTTACACCACAGTGTGCAGTCTGTGCTTCACTGGAGCACAGTGTTCCTCCCTGGGTGCTCTGGAGAGCAGCTCCAACACTCAGCTCTCAGGCAAGAGTTTCTGGAAGTGGCAGTAGTGCAACGTCTTCCTGCCAACACCTTTCTTACAGTCCACAGGCTGGAGCAGAAAGAGTCAAAACCAGAAGCCTGTATTTTTCATTGGAGACACATCACTTCATAGCTCAGCAGCAGCTGGGACCATCTGTGCTCCTCAGTTCCTCCTGCTAATCAACAATCCCAGGCTGAGGAACACGAGAAAGTGCCTTCCAGCAGCAGTGAGTCGGAAGAGGCTGTGGCAGAGCCAGAATTCCAGCTTGGATGGAAACCGAGTGTTTGAGTAACTGGGAGCAAGGCTCTGGCTGAGCAGCTGGCTCATTTCTCCTGGCGGAATGCTTGTGAATGCTGAGTCAGCACCATGCTGGGAGCTGTGGTGTGCCTGGGCTGCGCCTTGGGATGGCAGAACACATGGGTTTCTTTGAACCTCTTTGATCCTTTCAGTTTATTCACAGATCAAATCTCCCTGTTACCTTTCCTTGGGCTTTTGTGACTGCTGCACCAGTGCCATCATCTTCCTCCCGTTCCAACTGACTGAAGAGCAAAAGAGAATTTTTATTATTTAATGCTTTACTGTGTGGTCCTTAGCTCCGGTTTCCTCTGTGCTAGAGGATTCCCAGCAGTTTCAGCAGGTCTGATGGTAACATTCAAGTTTTGCTCTTTGTGTTCAGTACACTAGTGTTCTCACTTCTGACAGCTACAGGGACTGTCCACTGGCTCACATGTGTCCAGCTGAAAAGGAACCATTTTCCTGCAGGCCAGAAAACTCAGATTTTTCTAAACATGCCTGGGCTCCAGTTTCTACTTGAGGAAGCAGAAGGAGCATTTTTCAGCCAGTTTGGTTTCCTGAGGCAGCACACCCCAGGATCAGGCACTGCCAAGGTTGGTGTGCAGCAGGGACAGCTTCACCCTGCTGTGCCCTTTGGATCCTGACACCTTCAGGCAGGGGCTGAGCACGGAACCCCCTTCTGCCAACTGATCCCCATTGGAATCTCCTTGTTTGGGAGCCCTAGGGGAGGAAGAGGTGACCCCACAAAATCCCAGCCTGCAGATGAGCTACTGCTCTTTTTGTAGTTGCTGGGGCTGCAAACTGTAATGAATCTCTGGTAAAGGCGTTTATTTAGCTAAAAAAAGAAAAAAACCAAACCACCAGGAAATGCCCCATTAACACACTGGAGATAGAATCGGGCTGGAAAACTCTAGGCTGGACTGTAACAGCACTGCCTGTGATGTAAAACCCATGTGTTCGGCAGGCCAGCAGCCAGGAGCCCCAGGCTCTAATCCCAGTGCTGAGCTCCGCAACTTGGCTAACAGAGCTACAGGAAGAGGGGGAGCTGCTTTGTTTAAATTTCCCCATGTTTTCCTGGGCAGGATCCTTTTACCATACACATTAACAGTTTGAAGAGTCACTGGGTTTCTTGGGGCTTTCATGGCAGGTGTCCTCTTGAACCTGTGGCCACCTCCAGCCTTTCCTCCCTGCCCAGCAGGAGCTGCTCCGCAATGCCTGGTGCTTCCTGCATGGCCACAGAGCTGGGTAACAGCAGGGAATGCGCTGGGAGAAGGCAGTGCAACACAGGAGGCAGTGCGTGAGAAGCCTCTGAAAGCACAAGTGCTCCAGGGCACCTCCTCACCTCCGAAGCAGAATTGAAGTGTATGTGATGTGAATCACATTATTCTGTCACCTAAAGTGTCCCAGCTCTTCCACCCTGAGGGCTGGAGCTGTACCAGTCGGTGTGTTTCCCCGAAGGCTATCAGCAGCATGCACCAAAAAAAAGGGACTGGGTTGTTTTTGGTAGAGTTTGTTTGGGTTTTCAGATGTTTTTTTTTCCTGCTGTGATTAAGAAAAGCTCTTGCTCACCAAGAAGGCATTTGCTAGAGGCATGTCTGTCTCTCATTAGTGGATAAAAACAATTCATAGCTCTTTCAGGGCTGGTAATAGTAAGACCTTTGAACACATAAGATAAAGAAAAGCTGATCTCCAAGAGAACTAAGGATTAGGTTCAAAACTGGAAGACAATTCTGGAGTCAGTTACTACTATGAAACTGGGAGTTTCACTTCAGGAGCAGGGAACTGGAACGTCAGCAATGGACACAGACTCAGCAGCTGGGCTATTTTTGGCTCACGAGCTGTTTATTTTTAAGGTCATTTTCTGTTTGCATAGCATGTACACCCTTCTGGTGGGTGGGAGGCATTGTAAAAACAGTCACTGCTGTGCAGAGTTAGGAACTAAGGTTGGAGAGTGATGGAAAAAACAGAACTTGATGTACTTATTGCTTTAAAACCAAAAAACATCTGCTTAGGTCATAAGGTTTGTTGGCCCACTCTAAGCTGTGTCCCCACCGGAAAAATACCATTCCAGTTAATACAGCCTACTGCAGGGGATTGCCAAAGACCTGGGAAAAGGCTGTCAGATGATAACATGGCATAAATAGAAAGGAAGCATCAGATTTGGATTTTTTTTTCATTCACCCTTACCTTCAGGCAGTAAATAGAAACCCAGAGCAGTCTCCCCACAGCTGAGGAGTCTGAACTCATGCTGGTCAGCCAGGCCTGAATCCCAGTTCTTGTTTAAGACTCTTGTTCAATAACAACACACTTTATTGCCCTGTTTTCCTGGCTTCTTCCTGTTGGCCATATCTTTATTCACACACAGTCAAGTGATACAAATTCATTGGAACAGTGGCAGTGTATCAAAGACATTAAGAATGATCAATTTGAACTGAAATTTAAAAAAACCCAAAGTCGGGCCATCTGTCAAGCAATGCACTGCTTGTAACAGGTCATGGTAAGGAAACAGTTTATAACATTGGCCCATGTGTGCCCAGCCATGTTGCTTTTCCAGAGCATAAAATACACAATAGAAAAATACACTAAAAGTAATAACGGAGTTGTAGAAATGTCTGCTGCAAAAAAATTGCTATTGTCTGATTTCCTGTATATTTATTCCCATGCTACATTATGATAGAATACTTGCATAAACACAGTTTATTTCTAACTTAATTTGAACTTTAAAGTTGATCTCAAGTTAACTGTAAAGTCTTTGGCTCCAATCCTTGAAGTACATAAAGGACCTTAACTTTGGACTCGTGAGACTGACAGACAAGAGGTGAGCCCACAAGTGAGAATTCAATGCCTTGGGCAGCAGCCCAGGAGGGAAGGGGAAGTTGGAGTGCTGTACTTCCTAGGATGTTAATTTGGGGCAATTTCCTGGACTTTTCAAGACTTGTTAAAAGTCTTCCCTGGGCTGTCCTTTTACCTGGTAGGCTTGAGTTCTTCAACTTTCCAGCAGTCTGATACTTGTATTTGAGATCTGGGTTCTGCACTTAGTTGAGACAACTGTAGTACATCCCTAGCTCCTTATTTCGCTGCTCAGTGTAATTTTACCTGTCCCTTTCTCCTCTTTTTCCTCCCTCCTGTCCTGGTACCACCGCCACGGTCTCTTTCCAAGTGAGAGCTGAATGCTCAGTGCTTTGCTAGGGCTGCTCACACCAAGCCTCATTCAGAGCACCACTCTCTTAGTGTTTCCAACATTGAGAGACCTGGGTGTAGACACAGAAGCCAGTGCCAGCCTTATGATGCCAGGATGAGCAGCTATTCCCTGGGGCTGGCACACTTGCAGTGACAATCTCTGGCAATGCTCATGGAAAACAGCCCCTTGCCATGACAGAGGAACACATTGCGAGCAGGCAAACGTGTCCAACTCCAGGACTTCTTGCTTCTTTTTCTCCCAAGAGCCAATCTCAAAACATGTCAAAACAAGTTAGTATTGCTGTGTTTTTGTGGAGAGGAAGACTAAGGCACTGAAAGGCAAGCTCAATTGGCCATGACTGATCTGCAGGCCTGTGCCCCAGAACATGCTATTCACTGGGCTGTTCTCTGCACACACATGGTATGAGACACCTTCTCAGAGGGGCAACCTCATCTCTGCTTCCCCCACAGACACTATATACAGAGGCCAAGATCCACCTTCCTAGGCACGGCCTCCAGAGAAAACATCAAGGACACGCACTGGAGGCCAGAGGTTGGCTTCCCAATGTCTAAACTCCACTGGCTCCCAGCGAGGTCAGCTATGGAAAGATGACCAGGTTACTGGTGAGGTATAGAACTCTGTGTCTGCTGGCCACCGCTCAGCTTTGTCGTCATCAGACTTGTCGCTGTCATCGCCGCTGGAGGGTTCGTAGCCCGGGATGGCAGAGCAGATCGGCTCCGTCTGCCTCAGATCTGCCTCCGCCTCCTTCTTCTTCTCCGCCAGCAGCTGCCTGTAGCACAGGTTGCAGACCCTCAGGGGCTTGGGGGACAGCCGGGGCATCAGGAACCTCTGCCTGGAGCAGTCTGCGCAGACGACGAAGCCGCACTTGCGGCAGTGGTGCCGCCGGGTGAGCGTGGAGAACTTGGTCTGCGTGCAGCGCATGCAGATGTCCGTCGCCTTGTCTGGGATCCAGGGAGCCGCGTGCTCCGTGCAGGGCTGCCGGCCCGTCTTCGTCAGCAGGTGCCTGATGCACTCCTCCAGATGGCTGATCCACTCCTTCCGCTCCGTGAGGGAGGCCGCGGAAACCACGAAGGACTTCTTGGAGGTTTTGATCATCCAGCGGTTCTTCATCTGCAAAGTGTCTGGCAGCGTCTCCAAAGTGACATCTTCAAGGGGAATGATGTGCTGGGAATTGTACTTCCTTTTGTTGATGACTATGCTGCCGTAGACGAGGATGTCGTTAAAAAGGAAGAATATGCGAGGCTTTGGTTTCTTGCGGCATTCTTTGGTTAAAATCCCTTCTCCTAGAAGGACCCTTCCAGGCAAGGCTAAGGGCTGCCCGGAAGCCCCAAAGCAGTTTTCCACAGCAGCAATGCGCTGGCTGTTGATCTCGGTGTTTGCAAGATGGTCCACCATCTCCAGCTCACTCTGAAGAGAGGAAAACAAAGAGGAAGTGGTGAAGCTGCAAACATCTGCACTGGGTGGGGGCGAGTACCTTATGGACACACAGGTGAGGTGCTCCTAACACAGCCTGAGGGTACAAGTAATCTCCTGAGCACTCCGCACTTTAGCTTGTTACTTTTTAAAATTAAATTTCCAAACTTTCTGGCCTCGCTTTGCAACAGCCCCGTCTGTACTGGGATAGTTCAGTTAGCAGCAATGGAAGCCCTCGAAGGCAGAGTCAGCTCTTCCATTACAGCTGTGCTTTTCTGTGCCCTTAGCAAAGGAAGCTGCTTGGTCTGAACCTGCATTTATGCAGGGGTAAATACTTGCTCAGGAGTCACTGTACTGTGACAGCTGAAGGGTACCAGGACCTGCCCTGTCTATCCCTCTTGGTTCTGGGAGCTAACATATGATGGGCTAGACACAGGCTCAGGAAGGAGATCCACGGTTTTGGGAGCAAGCCTTCCGTTTCTGACTGCACACCTGCTTTCTCAAGGATTAATTACAGACACACACACCCCACAGACCCATTTTGGGCCAGAGCTGAGCCAGCAACGAAACAACACTGTGGTATCACTTGTTCCCACTGGTTCTCCCTGCATGACAAAAAGAAAAAAAAAGAGAAAAGAAAAAAGCCCCTGTTACATGAATAAACCGACACGAGCCAAGCCTTTCCTCCATTACCCCAGGGCTGCCAATGCTTCCAGTTGCAAGACACACCATTCTGAAAACAGTTCTGCTCTCTGTTGAAGGGGAAGTGGAATGCAGCACGATCATCCCTCCCAGAACTCCACACCCTCCTTCTCATCTAGAGTTTTGTTAGTCTGTTAGTTTCTGTTTTACTAGAAAACCTAGGTAGGGGTAACTTTGAAGTGAAAGCAAATGTTTGCAGTAAGGAAGGTAGTTTTGGGTAAGGAGGGCACTCCTTGTAAGTTCATTTTTTGTTGCCTCTCCTGCTCATGCATTGAAGGAGCTGCCCCGAGGCCAGCTGGCCATGGGAACGTGAGTCACTTCCTCCTCCAGAGAGGCAGCTCAGCCATCACGAGGCAGCTCCAAGATCACAGGGATGTGTGTTGCCCTGGTCCACTGAGCCACTAATGCAGAGCCACCCTCCACTCCTTTCCCTGTCCTCCTTGTCCAGAGTGCCTGCTACTATGGAGGCTGGAGGGGAAAGGGGAGGATGACAACACGCCTGGTCCTGAGTGTTTGGGACAATGATGATTTACATTCTACCCTTGCCCTTCACCCCAAATCACCCCTTCACTGTGCTGGAAGGGAAACCACACAGCTGCTGCTAGAGGCTGCTGCACACCATTCACCTCTTGCCTGAGCTATCTGGCAGACAGACAAGTCAGTTCTGTTGAGTTCCCAGAATTTTCTTCTCTAGAGCATGACAGGGTAAAAAGGCACAAGGCCAAGACCCAGGTTTAGCCCTGGGAGACCTAAATTAAGTGACCTACCCTGCAGAAATAGCTTTCACAGAGAAACAGGCCAGTGCTCCTGAAGAGCTGGCTTCCTCAAACTGGAGGGAAGGATGTGTATCCTCAGGGCCTCAAAGCACTGGAATGCATTGGATGGAGCTGGGACAGCGTTAAGCATATCCACTTGTGTGGGTGGGCAACAGCCATCTGAGAGGGTGACTCACCACATCCCACCACAAGCCAGATCAATCCTGCCCTGAGTTCCAGAGAGTGTTCAGCTGGAGTAACCACATAAAACCTAATTTCATGTTAATATTGTGACTCACTGCAAATAATGCACAGTTTAGCTTCGGAATGCAAGTACATTGTGAATTGGGTAAATAAAGATATCTGCTGAGTGTTATTATGGTCTCCTTTCCTGGGAGATGAGAGCCTCTCCCTCTGGAACAAAACGAGGATACGAAGTCTAATCTATTTCATTCATTTTGGTAAATATTTTCTTCCTGTTTGCCATATCAGGTCAGCAGGGTCACAGTGCTTATTACCAAGTGCTACACATGCCCATGTGCCACATACAGCAGCAGCTTATCTAGTTGAAATGAGGGTGGGAAGATGTACTTTACCACCATTCTGCTTTTCACAGAGGTTTTTGGCATGGCAAATTTTCGGGCTGGTTGTTTGCATCAAGATCTGTTGGTTCTGCATGTGATCAAATACTAAGCAGTAAGCATGACTGATATTCAAAGGAAAAAAAAATACTTTTTGGCACTTCACTACAGAAGTAAGCACGCCACGACTTTTAACAATGAGTGCTTGTTCACTTAGGATTATAAACAGCCATGTTGATGCATGCCAGGCAGAGCATTTCGACTTAAGTTCCTGGGTCACCGGGTCTGGGGTATGTTTTTCAGGACTGTGTGTATCTAGGGCTTACGCGTACTGATGTAGTGAACTGTTCTACCTGATCCTTCTGCTCTTGCCATCAGACAGAGCTGACAGTCTTGGTATCCACTGCATACCTAATGCACACCACATGCATGGGATGGTCCATGAGGATCAGCGCACTGAGATCTGACTGCTGAGCTCTGACAGCAGAAAACGCTCCGAGCCTCCTCTCTCTGCAGCTCTCCCTTACTCCCTCTTTCTGCTTTGCTCAGCTGAGCGATGTCTCCTGGAGTTAGGGCTGGCATAAACTCTTGCTCACCAAGCACAGTAAGCAGGACGCAGCTGCCAGAGCAGGCACTCAGAGCAAGCAAACCAGAGTTCCTCTCCTTCTCCTGCCTGAGGGGATTTCAGCTTGCCTCTCCTTCTTTCCCAGCATGCTGTACCTGCTGGGGTGAAGGGGGACAGGCTCTGGCAACCCCCTTCCTGCCATGCTCCTGAAGAACCCAATTCAGCACATGTACATTTTGGGACTGGCGGTCACATTCTACCTTTGAGAATGTCACCAGTCCCGGCGGGGTATGGACTGACTGAGCTACCAAGCTTCTTGCCACGTTCAGCGTAGGGCCAGGGCAAAGGGACTGCCGAGCAGTGGCTTTTGAGGAGCTCAGACCGATGCTACCAAACCCACTCGTTGGCAGCCTGAGCTCAGCTGTGGCTCTTGCGAGTGCCAGCCAGGCTCAGAGGCGCCCCAGCAGCATAGGAAGGGAGGAAGGAAAACCCGAAACTCAAGGAAATGCCTCGCTCCCTCCCTCTCCTCTGCTCTATCCATGCCCACATCCCCAGGCAGAACAGCACCTTCTGCTCCCCTCCCCGCCGCTTATCGGGCTCCCCGTGCGGGGGAGGCACAGGGAAAAGCCCCCTGTAGCGTAAGGAACGCTCGGGTGTTGGAGCTGAGAGGACCAAAGTGACAACGCTTGGCCAGGCTCAGGCTGGACAGGGGCTCGTACGAACGACACGCGCGGGCTGGCTGGCCAGGGTGGGCGACCACCGAGGGAAGAGACAATTCCCTGTCCCTCCCAGCGCCCGAGAGCCCGCGTGCCCCTTTGGAAGAGGCGCACAACCCGGGGGGAGCTCCCCTTACAGCTCCGCGGCGGCGGCGCTTTCTGGGATTCTGGTACACGGTCAAACTCGGTAATTTAAGAGCACCCCTAAAAAACCCCAACAAACCCGCCCCTCCGACCGGCGCTCGGGTCACGCACAGACACCGCGGGGCTGCGGGCACCGCACACGCGGGACGGGACCCCCGGGCGGGCAGGACCCCCCGGCCGAGCCCCCGCCGCTCTCTCCCCCCGCGGGCGGAGCGCCCGCCGGACCGCCCCGCTCCCCCCGCACCGCCCGGGCGGCCCCAAAGCTCTCCCAGAGCTGTCCCGCTCCGCTCCGCTCCGCTCCGCTCCGCTCCGCACCGGCCGCCCGCCCAGCCCCGCGCAGACCCCCCCGGCCCGGACCCCGCTCCGGCCGTACCTCCCGGACCTCCCCCGGCAGCGCTCCCGCCGCCCGCGCCGGGCGGATCCGCCGCGCTCCCCGGGCCGGCCCCGCGACCCGCCCACCGCCACCGGCGGCCAATGGGCACCGCGGGGCACCGCGGGGCATCGCGGGGCCCGCAGCTCCGGCACGGCGGGGCCGGGGGTGCGTGTGTGCCCTGGGCTGTGTGCCCGGCGGGTGCGTGTGCCCGGCAGGTGCGTGTGTGCCCTGGGGCTGTGTGCCCGGCGGGTGCGTGTGTGCCCTGGGGCTCTGTGCCCGGCGGGTGCGTGTGTGCCCTGGGGCTCTGTGCCCGGCGGGTGCGTGTGTGCGGTAGGTGCGTGTGCCCGACGGCTGCGTGTTCTCGGGGTCCCCCCCCGTGCTCCTGCACACCCTTCTCTTGACCGCCGCGAGTGTCACAAAGATGCGCCAAATCCGTGTACTTGGTTTGCTCGTGGTTTTAAGTTTCCAGTTTTCATCGTGCCTCCTGCTCGCAGGACACTCTGTCATGTAGGATGGTACACAGGCATGGCATCATATAAAGATTATCTCAGTGGTAAAATGCCCTCAGTATTTTACAGTTTAGAAGGAGGATATAAATGGAACTACACATCAGAAGAGAAACCAGAACTCTTCCAAGCTTTGGATCAGATCTTCTGACCACTTTTGTGATTACAGTTACGGACCGCTGTGAAGAGAACAAGCTATTAACATCGAAATTGGCTTTGCAGGGAAATACTTTGCATTCCTCTCTTCCACTGTATGGGCCACGGGCCACCACATGCTGCTGCCATGAGGGTGGTGGGATGAGTGGGCAAAGGCCATGGGCATTCCCTGACACCCACTGCAGATGCCACAGGATGCAGAGGAGTTGAGCGCTGGCCCTTGTCTGGTGCAGTAACACAACCCCCAGCTCCTTGGGCCTGTGCTGATCTATAATTCAGGTGCTTTCTCACTTTCTGTAATAGCTTTTCTATTTTTAATGGGAACTGATGGACCTGTCAAGGTATTAGAAATATTTTTTTTTCCAGGTTTTCGTTTTCTTTGGAAATAATAATGTGGGCTGGGAAGCTCACAGTGCACTTCAGAGCTAAAGTGCTTGGGCATCCATGTGAGTTTCCACAAGACCTTATTTTTTCACACTTTGTGTCAGATGAGCAGATGAATGAGGACATGCACTAAGCTAATTGCAATCTATGGCTGCCTAGCAGTATGTGAGGGAGGGTTACAGAGAGGGTCACAGATCATTTACAAACCTCTCAAAACCTGGGAGAAGAGAGCTCAGGACAGAGGGTAAGCTGGGCTGAGTGCAGACAGACTCAGGTTATCATTAGGGCTTTAGTGTGAGGCCTTTTTTGTCCTCCTGCCTTTTCCTCCTGTCCTCCTGTAGGAGAGCAGGACTGAGTGATCTGTCAGTGGAAGGAGGATGGTCTGCCTTTGCAGGGGACCTGTTTTGTTGTTAGCCTGGCTACCAGAAATGCCTCTGCCCTGACTACCTTGCAAGCAGTGTACTAAGTCTGGGGAGATCTACCCAACTTAGAAATTAATTCTCAACAATTTCTTTTTAACATGATCTAACTATGGAAATAACTATATTTACACGATCTAACTATATAACTATGTAAGTATACAAGGCACTAAACTAAATACATCGGAATTTGTCTTAGCAGACTAATTCAGACCTAACCAGCCATAGATTGTTATGCTGAAGCTGTTTTTCTTTCCTATGTGCTAAAATTATTCTGAATTTGCTCTCATGTTCTCTTAATCATAGTCTTTATTACTGAGATGTAATACTTTGGTTTATTTTTCTTGTTGTTTCTCAGTATGCTCACCTGGACAACACATCAGCCAAACATAGCATTGGGTTAGCCCAACTGCCTGGGATTTGATGATTTTTTTTTCTTTCTCCCTCTTCAGTCAGAAGTGGAGGCGTGTTCAGGCAACTGTTGCATGAGGTAAGGGAAGCCCTGAGATCCACATTGGGCATGCAGTCAGTATGAAGCACTTGCACTCGAGAGCTGACTTTCTGTTGGTATTTTGTTTGTTTGTTTCTTTTGGAAGCTGTTACATCCTTGTTTGAATTCCTTACTGAGATACAAACTCTGAGTTTCACCAATAATCTTAAGAGCTGCTTGATAGGCAGGCTCAGGAGCTCTTTTTATCTGGCTGCAAAAGCAAACATTTGTGGGACCACTTGAAAAAGCTGCAGCACAAATTACCAGCTTTTAATGCAACTGGAGCAAGGTGAAGAGACTTTATCTGATCTATTGCCTCTGGCATTTTCTCCAAACCCACTTGTTTCTCAGTAGCAGAAATATCTTGCCCAATTGGGATGCAATAATTTCAAAGCAAGTAAAGGAAACTGCAGCTGCTCAGCTGAGTCAGCCAAAGGTAAGCTCTGCAGGGGAGAAAATGTTTTTTTATTATCTTCTAGTGGCAAAATTACTACAACAGCCTGCAGGAAAAGATTAGATTATAATAGTAACAAAAACATCTGTTAAATTCTGAGCTCAGTGTATGTTTAGTGCATGTTAAAAAAAAAAAAAAGAGAGACAACAACCTAGGCATTTGATAAAATTCTTCTGAATAAACTCAGTATTTATATTCAGTTTGGGATGTTAGGAACCCACTGTGATCATAGGACAGTGGTTTTTACTAATTGACTACATGGGGCATTTCATCAGTGGACAAGACACCTTTTAGCAATGGAGATTGTATTGAACTGAGCTTGGGATACTCTTAATGAGGGAATAAGACAAAGTGTGTTCATTATGCATGTTTCTTGTAAGCATGAATGACCTTTGTCCTGTGCTCTGCGAGAGTGTGGTGTGCATGAGGGAATGAATTTTTGTCTGATCTGGCTTCCAGTGGATTCAGCTAATCAGTCTATTTTATAAATGTGTGATTTGCTGTGATTGATTTGTATCTTTGAAGCCCTACCAACATCATCTGTGTGCTTTAGAAATGAGTTCCTTCCAAGTCTGACAGTGCAGAAACCAGAGCCCTGCTTGGCTCTGTTGGTACAGACTGAAACTTCAGAGCATGTTTCCAAAATTCTCACTAGTCCACATAGCGTGAAACCACTGCCCAGCAAACCTGTTTTAGAGGGTGCTTGTGTCTCTGGGACACATCTCAAACCTCATGCAGGAAATGACCCACTTCTTGAGTGGTTCTGGGAGCCTGGCTGCAAAATGATTGTCAGAGTGGTGAAAGTACTTCTGGAAGCAGCCTTGAGACCTGCCTGCTCCTCTGCTTTTTGCATGGGGAAGCAATATGCAATCAATGTGCTTTTGTTTTTACAGTGGCATTGCTGTGTTTTGCACGTGTGCAGCACTTTATTCTCAGGATCTTGGAGTGCAGCATAAACTCTAATAACTGTGTGAGGGTTTGTACCACTTCACAGAGTTGCATTCCTGGAGAGTTATGTATGGTCATATGGCCTTTGATCACTGACACAGGAATAGTGGGTTATTTGCTGTTGGCTTCAGTAGCAACGGGCTCTGGCTCAGAGTGAGTCACTTGTGAGGGTGAGGAACATCCCCCAGAGCTCCTGACTCACAGCCCGTGTGCCTCACCACAGGGTCATGTTCCAGCTCAGAAATCTGTGACCCTTACAAAAGCTGTCGTGTGCAAGGACCACAAAACCACTCACGCCTGCAGATTCTAATGTTACAAATTCACATGATGAGAGCCTTGATGTTTGCTGTGCCTTGTCCTTCCCTGCTCAGGTCTCAAATCCCTTCTCCCCTGGCCAATGTGTGCAGTGCTGTGCTCAGGTTGAATTGGAACTTCAGCCTTGAATAACTAATAATGACCAAGCAGCTAAACAACAGAGGCTAAATTTAAATGCTGTGTATAAATACATAATATATATTTGCTCTTGGTTGTGTTATAGAAAAAAGATAGAAGGAGCAGCGCTAAGAGAACGGTTTGAATGCTCTGTTACCTGTAGGCTGTATGGTGGTGTTTGAGCTAAGCTTGGCAGTTGCCTGTGGATCGTAGTGAAGGCATAAGGTATTTTGCTTGTTCCTTTTCAGTGATGAATAGCAGTGGTGAAACATACAGTGAGAGAGAGGAATGCAAAGCCAATTTTGGTGTTAACGTCTTATTCTCTTCATAGTGGTTTGTAACTGGTATCACAAAAGTGGTTAGAAGATCTGATCCGAAGCTTGATAAGAGTTCTGGTTTCTGTTTTGGACCGCATATAATGTGTAGTTCCATTTATATCCCCCTTCTTAACTGCAAAATATCGAGGGCATTTTGTCACTGAAATAATCTTTATATGATGTCACCAGTGCATAGCATTCTGCCTGATAGAGTATACTGTGAGCAGGAGACAAGATAAAACTTGAGATTTAAAACCATGAGTGAACCAAATACACTGATTTAAGGTTGTGGGGTCAAGTGGAGGGTGTGCAGGAGTGTGGTGAGTGTCATCAGGGCATGGTGGACCTGGCTGTGGGAAGGGGTGAGTGGAGATCTGGGACTGCCAGGAGTGTGGATGCCTCTTGTCTTGATGCAGAAATACCCTCACCATCCCACACTGGCAATCCTTTCCCTGCCTTCTCCCAGTGTCCCCTGACAGCTCTGTGGTTTCCTCCCATGTGGGCTGTTGAAGGCAGCAAAGGCAGTTTGTAGCCAAAAAGAGAGAAGAACCAAACAAGGAAGGAGTTACGTTTCAGTGGAAAAGGTTTGTTTGAGTTTTGTTTTTTTTTTTTTTTAATCCAGCTTACCCAGTCTCAATTTTTTGCAAGTTGTGTCAATAACTCATGTTTTCTTTCATCCTTAGCAGCATGAGCTTTGTGCCCATTTTCTGAGTGGGTTGATCAGTGGGTTGGCCGTGATGCACCTCTAAGTTGCACCCAGGAGCTGCGCAGGGCAGGGCCTTACAACAGGGAAAGCTCAGCAGTTTGTGCTCTCCTGAGGAGTGGGACTGGTGAGCACAGACTGCCAAACAAGCAGGACCTTTGCCATGGTGCCAGACCACTGTTTCCAAGTAGTGTTCCCCAATAATGGGAACAGGCTCTAGACAACACACAAAAGATGAAGGTGAGAAAGAGCTGAGGTAAGAGGATATGAAATGCCAGAACTGTAACAAGATGAAGGTGTTCATTGCAGAGAGAGGTGTAATATTAAAGGAAAAACATATGAAATGGAGAAAGGAGATGTGTCTAAAAAAGCTGCCGAATGCATTTTGCAGCATGCTGTGAGAGAGTACTGCATCTTCTGGGTTCACCTTTCCTTCCAGAATACACCCTTCTGTGTATGGTCTTCTGAACTCTTTTCCTACTGTCTAAACAGTGACCTCATATTCAGTGTGCTTTTATTGCACAAGATAAATCATGGTGAACAACTGTGTTTCAAACACTAAACTGAGGTAGGTTAGGCATTTTAAATATGGAAGTGGGGAAATAGCACAGGGAGCAAGAGTGTGATAATCACTAGTTAACTCAAAAAGATGTGTATGTGCTCACCTATGATTGGCTGATTAGTCAAAGACACATAAAAGAGTTTCATCCTTGAACCCTGCTTTGCCCACAGATATAGCTTCTATTTATGTGAAGAACATGCTTTGGTCTCTCTCCTTTGGAACTGCTGCCCAGGCTGAGTGTGTGTGTGGCCCCAAAAGTAAAAATAAGGGACCTGTGCCTTGCCTCACAACAGTGCCTTTTGTGCAGGAAGGCTGCTGTGATTGCCTGGGCAAGTTTCACCCATCAAGTGCATCTGCAAAATGCTCTGTGAAAGGGAAAGGGGGGAAAAAAAGAGGTTGTCTTGCTGCCTGGGCTGTGCAGGGTGTATAAGATGTGACATAGAGGATGTTTGAATTATCACACCTTGATTTGTGAAATGTAAAAATTGTTGTCTGGTTGAGAAACATTGTTGTGTAATAGGAAGTATGTGGTGGGCAGTTGAGAGACACCTGAAGGAGGAGCTGAGGATTCTGGTCTCTACTTCAGTTCAAGCCGTGCAAAAATTGTTCATGTGTGTGTGGTGCCATCCTGCCTTTTGGGGAGAGTTGTGCAAGAGTTAATGTTTTCTTGAGTTTTCTCTCTTACTGGTAAATTGAAATGCAGGAAGCTCTGTTATGTTGTTGTTGGGGTTTTTGTTGGTTTTTTTTCATTTTGTTTGGTTTTGGTTTTTTTTGTTGTTGGGGGGTTTCATTTGTTTTGGGGTTTTCTGTCTCTTTTCAGAATGAGCATTTCTTCTCTAACCTCAACCCTGAAGAGCAGCTGGGGGTAGGCAGGGTAAGGCACTGCAGTTTGTCTCTATACCATTTGGGTTTTTTGAGTTCATTATCTCAGGAGTCCCCAGAAATGCCTCAGGCCGTGTGTCTCCTCATGTGCCCAACCTGGGAGAATCTCTTGCTGCTACCGCATGCATTACCCTTCATTAATACCATTAGCATAATAACGATTAGGATTCATTATTCCCTACAAAAAGATAAAGCCTGTAATATATATCTCTGAATCAAATTCCTCTGCACCTTGTCTTGGGATTGCTTTATTGTGGAGTTGTTTGCTCTTTATATCCTTCCATCTCCTAGAAAAAAAAAAAAAAGAAGAAAGCCACTTAATTGTAAAACTGTTTGGGTCAAAGAAATGCCCCGAGATGATCTTTCACGCATGCTAAATAGGTGATTTGATCTATGGGACCCACACAGCTCACACAGCCACTCAACAGTGGAAACCGCAAACTTCATCTTCTTCAAGCACAAAAACTACTTAGTTTCCCCATGTTGAAGACTTTTTATAATAGCAATAAGACAACTCTAGAGAGAACCATCTAATATTAACTCCAGGGAGTAATCATCTAATCACAATCTGGGGGTGATTTGAAGCACTCATCTGGACCAAATGCCTCACAACACCCCAGGAGTGGTTTTATTGCACGATAGCAGTACCCCATTGAGCCTTATTGCTTAATTAAAAACAAATTCCCAAGTAATTTTTTTGCCTTTCCATAAAAACACAGTAGCAGATAGAATGTATAAAACATCCATTAAATGATGGTAGATGCAAATTTACGTTGTGAGATACAATCCGTTTCTGTACCACTTGGGGTTGAAGTTAAATGTAAAACCGTTTCCTATAATCTGTGCACTGCTGTGTTTAGAGGGGAATAAATATGGGCAAGAGAGGTTCATTGTAGGATGCCTTGTTTTTATTAAGTGATATGTTTGGTCCCTTACAAAGGGGTTCAAGCTCTCATCCATCTTGCAGGCACGGGAGTCGGTCATCAGTGTGGCCTTTTCTGCTTCCTCCTGGGGATTTCCTCAGCTTGCATCATTTCAGGGCAGCTCTTGACTAGGAATCCTGTACTGCTGTCTGGGATTGTTGTGGCTCTCTGAGTAGGGAGAGCGTGAGCAGCATGGGTGATGTGTTTGGGATACACATTGCACACAATGCAAGTGGTGCCTTGGTGGGTTCCGCAGTCTAACGTGAATTAAGCCTGGTGGGTGCAGAGTACATCTATTTTTGGGGGTTTTGCCCACAGCTGATCTCTGCCTGCTCTGGGTGCATGGCTGAGAGGTCTCCAGGTCCTGCAGTTTGATTGGGAACTGCTACAGCTGTGGCTGCTCTGCAAGGGACCCCGACTGCAAGTGGGAAGAGAGTCCTTTAGTTTGTGTTGAGGATGCCACAGCACCCCGATCCCAAGCTCCCTTACACCTCTAGAGTGCTTGCATAGCCCCAAGGCAATCCCCAAATGCAGTGCTGCCCTAAGGATTTTGAGTACTGTTCACATGTTACAGGCAAAGGAAGCAAATCCAAGTCTTTGAGTGTTTGTCTGAAAATCATGCAGGGAGGGATGGAGCCACTGCTCAGAAACCCTGGCAGCCAAAGTTTAACTGGGGTTTTGGCCACAGCACTGGGGGAAAAAGGGTTGTTATGACAATCTCTTCAAATTTGTCACTCAGGGTGCCTTTAACTAGTAGAGATAAACTTGCAAGTACAATTTTTAACATAAAAGCTGAGAATTAGCGGTAAAGGTTACTCTAGTTGTTCCAGATGCCAAAGTCTTCTTGTGGTACCCACAGGCTCTGGATAGAGGATGACTCTTGTGTCAATCTCTCCCATTGTGGGCTCCACTCAATGTTATGCACATCCTTCTGGTTTTCCCCATCAGATGGTGGTTCCTCAAGGACTGGTGGGAGCTGAAGCCACGTGTGCATATCTACTGCTGGTATAGGTTGCAGCATTCAGGGTTATAGAGGCAGTGTACTTTCTCCCTATTTAGGTTTTGTAAAAATGAAATTATGTTGGGGTTCTTTTGTTTGTTTGTTTGGGTTTTTTTGTGTGAGCACTTTGATAGAATGTTTAGCTGACTTCATTTTTAATGTCACATTAGAGAGATATTAAATGTTGTAGTGGAGGACTTGTTATAAAGAGGTTACAGCATTGTACTGAGGAAATGAATGAGAGTACAACTAGTTGCCTGCTGCCGCTGCCTGAGATCAGCCTGAAAGAGCAGCAAAAAGAATAATAAAACCTGTGTATTTAAAGCAGTTCTGTAGTAACCTGGGACATTGCCAGGTCAGGAAAGGACATGAAAGAACCTGATAGTGTTCTCAAACAATAAACATTTTTACCTGAAAGATCTCTGCTGGCTTTATTAGGAATGCCATTATCTTGCTTTGATGCGACTCTCTAGGACTGGCTGCTCATACGGCTGACACAGAGCCAACAAAGGAAAGCCCTAACAGGCTTTAATACCTTCAGTGAAGAATTTATCTTCCCCACTGATGTATGTCATTTTACAAAAGCTCTTTTCATCTTACTGTGCATTGTGGAGATGGCTGGGTGCAGGGGATGAGGGGCAGGGTTTAGCAGACTTGCTCTCACTTGTCTGGCCTTGTCCCTGCCTTCTCCCTGCCTGCTCTGCCTGTGGAGCAGCTGCCAGGGGCACAGGATGCACTGTAGGGCAGTGGATGGGGCTGCTTCAAAATCGACTTGGCAAAAAAGCCGCCATAAAAAGAAGGAGATGCTCCAGCATGCCTCACGTTTGCAGAGCACAAACCTAGCCTGTTCTCTCGTCTAAGCACGTATTTTTGAGCTTTAGGACACAGAATAAACATGATATTATGTCTGCATTATTTGGCCTTTTAAGAAGATGAGGAGTTAGGAGTCTTATGTTGATGGTTCTGGGATATGCGTGGCTCCTTTTAGGAGTATATTCTTTCATGAAGGAGATGAAAAGGGTGATGTTTTAGCAGCTGGAAATGCCTGGCTTCGTTTGGTTCTGTTTCCTGATTTCATTTTGACATGGTAGGCAATTCAGAAAATATATTTGCAGCAAGGAAAATGGAGTTGTTATGGAAACATCTGAGTGAGGCAGCTGACATGGGGTAACGCACGCACCAGATTAGCTGTACACACAGACACAGTAAAAGGCAAGTTCATGTAAGGTAAGGGAGCAGTTTCTAGGCACTGTCTGCTTTCATGGGTGGGTTTTCTGGCAGAGCAGGGAAAAAAAATGGCTTTAAAACTGTGAGCGTGTAGCTCCATCTTCTGGTGCCAAAGCAAAATGCGTTGCTCTGGATGTAGACAGATAAGATTTCTGTATCATTTTTGTGTTAGCAACAACAAAAACAGCAGCAAAAAAAATTAATAATAGTACATTAAAATAAATGTGTGCTGGGGTCAAGCTGCAAGCGATTAATGTAGTTTTCCTGAAGATATAAACCATTGTGCTGCGTGGGAAGAAAACTGCCTTTTGAAACTTTCTCTTAGACTTGTAGCCCCCAAAGTGTCTTGTCTTCTAAAGGCACAGCCCTGCTGTCCTGTATGAAAGCAATGTTTGATCAGATTGTGGGCTGTACCAGTACACTTGATGCCTGTGTGGGTGCTGGTATTGTCTCCTGCTTATAGCAGTAGGATGTTTTTCTTTTGTTTTCCTCTGCCATAATATTTTTGGCAAAGTAGCTGAAATTCGTGATGCATCCTCATGGGAATGCTAGCTGGGTAGAAACAGGAGTGAATGGTTCTTGGAGGTAGACTGCCAGAAGTCAAAAGAAAATAAAGCTGTTTTATTACTTCACCAAACAGTGAATGTTGTCACAGTGCATATTGCGCATGCTTAATTGAGCTTGATTACTCAATCTGTTCACCTTAGTAACTCATTTTCCTTTAATCAGAAGTAAGTCATTGTTCAAAACCAGGAGGTGCTATCGTTCTCTGGGTAAGCCTTGGGTTTTCTAGATAATCCTAAAGAATTGCCCCAACTTTGTTGCCGTAAAAAAACCAAAAAACAATTCAACAAACCAGAAACAAAGGTAATTATCTTAATGTGGCACTGTCCTAAAGCTGTTGTTTGCAAGTCACTGCAAATAGGAGGTATTGCTCTGTAAATGCTAAATTAAAAATATAGACCATGTGTTTTACCTACTTTACTTCTGTGTACATATGTAAGTTGGGGTTTTTTCCCCTGGATAGTGAGTCTAGGATAAAAAACCCTGATATTCTTTGTGCAAATCACTGGTTTTCAGTCCAACTACTGCATGGCTGAACTGTGACAATGAAGGTGAGGGAATATAAATTTAATGGTCCCACTGCTTCTGCCCACACGTGTGCCACTCTGACATCACTAACACAAGTGATGATGTATTTCATGCAGCACTTATCCGTGGGGAGGGTTGTGTGGGGACCTGCTTGGAAAGAGTGTGTTCATGTCAGTCCAGCTCCTGGACGGGAAAGAATCATATCACAAAAATCATTCCTAAAGTGAGCACTAAGCCAGGGCTGCCCATCACAGCCTCAGCAGCCAGGCTGTGGATCAAAGCTACAGGTGGAACTGGCCTTTACTCTTCACTGTCGTGCTTTTTAAGGCCCCACGCAGAGAAAAGCATTTTGAATGGCCACAGGCTGTGCTGACAAAATACAATTGCACTCTCCATAGCTTGCATTTAGGGCTTCTAACCTGCCCCTGCAGCCAGGGTACATTGGGCTTCCCCTTGGCACTACCTGAGGCTTTTTCTTGAGGCTGCCTCCAATGTCTACAATCTTTTTTACCCCTCCTGATACATAACCTTCAGCTGCATCCTGTTTCATTGGTGATTCCAAGGTCTAATTTCTAAAGTCTCTCTGTGTATCCTGTGGATTATTTAAAAGGGATACACTGATTTCAGAATCAGTGTATCTGATTCTGAAAGATATCATAAGGGTAGCACCTTTCACTGGCACTAATAGTAAATAAATACTACAGACCTCTTTTATTAGGAAGTACAAACCCACAACAAATCCTGCCTGGAGTGTATTTGATAAATCAGATCTTTTGCAGACATCTGGAAATTGTGTTTGCAAATCCCCAGACAGCTTGTTTTGTAGTCACTGTTACCATAATTCAGGTTAATGTTGTTGCCACTTTTTACTTGCTAAAACACATGTGGTGGTTTATTGCTGAAAAAAAAGTGGCTGCCTTGGAACAGAAGTTCTTTTAAAACCCTCCCTGGAAGTTTGGTGTTTGGAGAAACAAATGCCAAATCAATTGTCCTAGCTTTGAATTGCCACTCTGAAAATGCAGCTGTGAAAAGAGATTACTCAGGTACTGCGATGGGGGGGCACCTAAGAATCTAGATTGAGAATTATGTACCAATAGAGACTTAAAATAACAAGTGGAACAAGTAAACTTTTAGCTTTTCCTGCAAAGATTTGCTTAAAAAATATTAGGTCCCAAGCGAGAACGCTCGTGCCAAGTTTTAAATCTCATTTGAATTTTTATAGCTGTTATAATCTCTGATATATAACCCTGGAAATAGGGTCTCGTAACAGAAATGCCGAGTCCCTTGACTATTGCCTCGCAAAAAAAGGGTTGCTGTAATAGGCTACAATTCTGAGACAAGTTTGCAAGGCTGGCTTATGTCTGCATATCATCATTCAAATGGGTCTAAGCTGGGCTCTTCACATTATTTGAGGTTATTTGTGTGTACGTGATCAGCCGCGTGCAGCTGTTCCAGTAATGTCGGCCTTCTGAGTGTAACAGCCACAATCCAGCACATCCTTATCCATGGAAGTGTTGGCAAAGAGACAGGCTTGGAGCTTGGACATGCTGTCATGAAAAGTGAAGAAGGGCTTATTTTCTTTTTTTGCTGTCCTTATTCTTCTGTTTCTGCAGGAAGTTCCCAAGGAGCCAAAAGGATTGCACATGCCAGTGCTCTTTTCCCTCTCATTATCATACACTTGCAATCAAACTCTAATTTTTGAAATAAAAAACCTGCAGGATTCTTTATTGGGACTATTAAACCTTCAATCTTCATTATTTAGGACGGCTACTTACCTTTTACTCAATGAAGCCATAATGCAACTGCTCCTATAAAAACTATCGAAATGGCTACTGTGGCAGTGAGTAGATTTTCCTCCGTGTAAAATAATCTTCTGTGAGTAAGACATAACTATCATTCACATTAATTAGGCAGCCATATAATGGGGTGTTCAATAGCTATTACATCATTTAAATTCTTCAGTGAGCACCTCAGCCACCCAAGAACTACCCAGCTGAACATTTCTGAGTCCATAATTTTGAAATAATCCTTTAGAGGAAGAATATGCATGGCAGTGTGTTGCAGACAATTTCACCAAAAAAAAAATTCATTTTATTCAGATTTATGGCATTATTTTAACATTTACAAGAAGTGCATAAGCCTATTTTTTCCCTCCCTCCCAGAATAATAGTGCTGTAAAGTGGAGTCTATTTTGGGGCTAACACTGTGTGTACAGAAGAGAATGTCCAAGGAGCTTGTAGCCAGAGGTGTGTGTTGGCAGCTGGACTCACACACACACCAAATACATTTCCCTAAATGTTCTGTTACAAGCCTGTGGCCCCAGAGAGCCACAATGCTCAGCTGAGAAGCCCTGACTCAGTCAAGTGAAGGCAGTCGTGCTTGAGGTTTTGTTTTTGAAGTCTTTTGCCTTTAACAAGCTTCAGAGGACTTTAGAATTTATATTCAATTTTGGCTGATTTAAAATTTTTGAGGTGAAGCCAGAGCCCTTTGATATGAATATTATAAATAATGTTCTAACTATATTATTACGTATTTTTGAATCTTTTAAGATTAGTTCCTCAGTCAAAAGTATGCACATATGTCATGAAAATGGGAGCTTATTCCAAGAGCTGGAAGAAATAAGGCTGAATTTATTAACTAATACAGCAGGAAGGGATTTCATTTTAACAGGCCTGTACTGCAGATTTTTAACGTGCTGTTCAGCTGCCTACAGAAGGGGATGGCTATTGGTCAGTGCTTGAAAGTATATGAAAGTATATGAAAATTACGTTTTATATCAGTATGGTTTGGCAACAGTTTGGTGGTGTAGGAGTAATTTTTAGCAGAATGAAAAAAAGCAATAGCCTAAAAACAGGCTGAGGAGCAGGACAAGATAGACTGTAAAGTTCAGCCTGTGCCTTTTCTTATCAGTTATTTTAATTAATTGTATACCCATTTTTCTCCCCTCTTCTTAATGGGTGTAAGGTATTATACCTTATCTGACTAATAAAATAAAGCAGCAGAGAGCTCTCTGAAGAGGGAGAGCTCTTAATTCAGCATTAAATGTTGCTGGGTACTCTGTAGTTCTCCGTAATCCCTATCCAGCAGGCAGAGTGTGCAGAGCTAAGTGTTAAAACCCATCTGCAGGTAGAGTGCCAGGTCCTGTTTGTTCTGCAGCCCAGGCTTGTGTTTGCCAGATGTAACTGCTCCTCTCAGCAGCAGTGGATGCTTGATCCTCTATTTTTCACTTTTGCTCATTGATTTAATCAAACCAGTACACTGAGGGGAAGTTCTGCCTTACCAAAATAATATATTTTCATTACACACAGTAGGGGAAGTGACTTAGAGCTGGAGTTAGTTCCATAGGAATAGCAGAGTTAAGGAAGGGGAGCATGGTCTGGATCAGAATTTTATGCTCTCTCTTATGCTTCTCTAAAATATTGGGTGGCTTGAAAAAATCGTTAATATCAGCAATGTGCTGCTGTTATTTCAGTGATTTATTGTGAGTTTCTCAAGGAGAGTCTCAGAAGGTCTTTGGGGGTTTCCACTGTATTGTTGTGTAATCCATCTTTAAGAGGAAGTATAACCCCCCTCAAATAGAATATTCCGTATGTTTTCTTGGATGTGACTCGGCTTTAATTTCAAACATTTCCTACAATGAATTATTTGGAGGTTTTAAACAGAAATTATGGGATTGTTTGTTTTGTTTTTCCATTCTTGCTTAAGTGTTCAAAATTCACTAACTGGATTGTTTGCAATTGTTTTAGTTCATATTGGTTATAAATACATATACACAGTAATAGGAAAGCAGAAATGTGCGTAGGGTAGCGAGACATTGTTCATTGTTGTTATTCCCTTGTTAGTCTTTTCTTTAGTGAGAGTTCAGGTATAAAAATCATTACAAAAAACGTGTCTCTGCTGAGTGCAATTCAAAGTAGAACATATGAAGGAAGAAGCCTATTAGAGACAGCTGTGATTAGTTCTCCAATTTTCCAATATTAAATCCATTAAGTATTTACTGTCTCAGCTAATGAAGAGGTGGGGAATGGCCATGAATTGGCAGGGGAGGGCTGGTGAGCCGTCATTTTCGTTTCCCGGTTTCTAGGGAAGTTCCTTGACAAGCAGTGGGGAGTGTAACCTGTTCTAGGGACAGGTGACCACAGGGCCGTGTCCTGGAGAAGGCAGGTGGGACAGGGGTTGTCTCGATGTGCTGGTGGGTGGACAGCGATCCCGGCTGCCTGCAGGAGTGATTCAGCTGGGGTGATTTATGGGGCTACTTGGAACACCTCTGAGCCACTGCAAAAAGGCCTCTGCAGGTGATTTACCCGCTGCAGCAAAGGAGTCTTGAACGTGTGGGCTGTTCAGCTCTTGTTATTCTTCATTTGTCACCTGTCTTTCTGTGCCACTACCTCGATTACCTTGAGGAGCCCTTTGAACACCCCCTGGGCAGTCTCCACTGTAAATAACAATAGCCCTGCTCTCATTTATTGCAAGGCACTGCTGGGCAGCGTTTGTCTTTTTTGGTTAAAAAATGGAAATGCCAGTAGCTCTGGGAAGTTGTATCATCGTCATCTCTGTGTCCATATGGTAGAATGTTTTGTCCTTCACAGCACAATGAAACGTGATTGTGCCTAATTCTAATTTGTATGGCATCCCCATTAATGTCTCTTTAAGACATCCATTAAAGGGCCCTAATGTTAATTAACCGGACTATGCCAATAAAGTTCTATTAGCTTCCCCCTATTAATTTAATATTATAGGCATTTAACAGATGTCTTAATTAGATGTTACATTGAAAGCTGTGAGCAAAATTAAAATTAGGTCATTGTCCTGAAGGTTTCTGCTATGATTTATGTTTTCTACCTCTTTGTTTGTTTTATCTTCTGACCTTTTATAGCAAACCAAGAGATTTCATTTGAGAGAACACTGAAAGAAGGGCACAAGGCAGAGTAACAACTTGGGTCTAACACCTTCAACACATCTTGTTGTTACTTCACAGACAGAAATTCTCATTGGTGTGAAATAACTGTATTTCCCTGCATAAAATACCTTTCTCTGGCAAAAAGAGTTTTCCCCATCTCAAGGGCTGCACATGTAATTGCAACAAAGATTTATTTCTGTACCAACTGCTTTTATTTCCTGATTCCAAATGGTCTGTTCTTGAAAACCAGCATTGCCCACGCTGTGACTTCAGCTGATCAGAGTCTGGTTCAGGGCAGGTGAATCTGGTTTGTGTCTAAGGGCTTGTTCCAAGGAGAAGTAGCTCTTCTGTAACCTCTGCCAGCAACAGGTCCAGAAAAGAAGTGGGAGATGTGGAGGCTAGTTAGGGGTTTTTTTTACCAAAAAAAAACCCCAGTTTTTTTGGTTTTTATAGGACTGTGGTTGGAGGTGGCAATGATCTCTGGCTCCTGTGCCCTGCAGTGCAGTTAAGAGCTCTAGCTGTTCTCCTAACCCCAGTTACTTGGCTTTGGGGTGTGATGTATGTGAGGAACAGCTGTGTTCTCTTCAAAGAAATGGCTCTGGTTGGCTACAAATGCTTGGGGACAGGGAAAAACTTTTCCTACACACAGGTCTTTCGTTTGATCTTGAAACTGAAAGCTTCTGAAAACTACATTTAAAACATAAACACCACAGGAGCATTTTTATAACACAAAAATGTTGAGTGATCTAAACATAGGGGTCACTTCCACCTCCCAGACAAGTCAAACCTGCCCAGTTGATGAGAGATTGTAATCTGGGCAATTAAAAGAGGCAGTATACAGTAAAAAATATAAAAAGGGGCTGAGGATACATGAAGCACAATAGCTCGGTGGGCAGAGGTTAAATATTCATAAGGCAGTTCTGTGGGTAATTGAAGTACAAGATTGAAAGGGGGTCACTTCCATCTTGGAATTTCCAGCTTTGAGCACTTCCCTGTTCTGTGCTGTGTTCCCTGCACTCTGGCATGACAATATGTATTTACTGACACAGACATATCTGACAACCTTCAAGTAGTAGGGCATTAGCAAGCACAGGGAAGCAAACAGCTTTTAGAGCTGCACGACATGCTTACTATGTTCGTATCACATATACCTGTTATCTTCAGCAGTATTATCCACAGGGAAGGAGATATTCAAGGTAAAACCTGTCAGCTGAAACAGCTTGCTTGTGCTTGCAGAAGCAAAGATGTTGATATTGGCAATGATTTGGCAATGAAAGGATCAATGATTACAAAGAGCAGTTGTCATCACCTGCAGTCTCACTGCAAGCACTAACAGTCAGCTAAAGCCCAATTTATACAGAAGGCAACAATAACATTTATCAGAGTTACAAGATACAATTTTTGTCCTGCAAATTTACAATTATAAATTGAAACAGAAGTCAGGAAACCAACAGTAATGTATAAGTTTAATAAAAGCCAGAATATTATATACAAGTAACAAAACACATATACCAACTCAGAGTCTGAGGGTCTTGCTTAAAGGCAATAGATACTGCTCATTCTTTAAGAATGAGAATGAAATGCTTTACAAACATTTCACATGGCTGTTCCATTTTCCATCTCTTTAAATGGCAGGAGAACAGCAGATATTTCTATTAATACTTCTGATTTTCCATGAAATCACAGGTCAATGGTTCCTTTCAGCTTGAATTTTTTTGCAGATCGCTCACTTGCTCTCAGCAGGAACTTGCTTCCATAGATGTAGGAAATGAATCCATCAATCTCCAAGCTAAATACGTTGTTGAGTTTGGGAACAACTGAAAATGCAAAAGGAAACAAACTGACCTAAGTGGGCTAATGTGAATCCCTGTTAGGAAAATACACTGATGTACCAGGGGATGTTATTCACCCATAGACATGAGGTTTGCCACATTTCAAGGTTTTTATACTTTAGCAAGAGAAGAAAAAATAACCCAAACCTCCAAATTTAGCTGGAATTACCAAAGTTAGTCCTCTTTCAGGAGCATGCAGTTAAGTGTTGCAGAGAACATCTAATGTGAACCAGATGAATGAGCCATGGGCATAATCATGCTGGGTTCACTAAAAATGCCTTTATTTTAAAAAATGAGATGCCTTTTTGGTAAGATATTGGGCTGTTGGGTGGTCAGTAAAGACACTGACTTCTTCAATTCTATGCACATAAACCAGTGCCCTCATAGTGCAAGATAAATAGCGCGTTTAAGAAATTTTTGATGTTTCAACTTGTAAAAACACTGAAAAAATACTTATATACCTTTTAATTTGTCCTCTTTAGTGATAATTTTGAAGACATGTTTAAACTCCTGTAGAATGATTCCTGTTATCCCAACATAAGAGGGACACTTTGATTTTGTAACTGAAAGAACAGAAACGTGTATTAGAAAATTTCAGATGCAGTTTATTTGCTCTTCTCCTGTTGCCTCATGATCTTAAAAATTAGTCTGAAGTATTGTGAAATAATGCACTTACAGACCTCACTAGTAAAACATGCAGTTAGTTAACCTTTGCAACTAGTAACACGATTTTTGAGAGCAGTTGAAAGACCATTAGCATTTTAAGGAGAGAAATAATCCATCAATGCATGATCTTAACTATGTGATTTTAGAGCTAGTGATAATGAAAGGAATTTAAAAATAAGCACCTGAACTACAGGAGCATCTATTTAACTTCAGATGATATAAAAGCAAACAGACAGAATACCTGTAACAATAGCTCCATGGAGGTCAGCTTTTAGCAGTTTGCTCTGAATCATATAGGGTTGCCTTGAAGAAGAGAGGAAGATCAGAGAGAAGCAGAAGAAAAACATATAGAAAGTCAAGTTAACAGAACAAGACCATAACAATTGTAATCATGATCAAAGCTTACAGAAACAGTACATCTCCTTATCAATTAACCACAGTGTTTCAAGCAGTAACTCAGTAAACCTGGAATTATCTCCTAAAGCAGAACTATGTTAATCCTAAAGTAACTCAACTTACGCGTCTGGTTTGAGTCCATGGCACAAGTCTCTGATGTACTGTTTCCAGAGCTCATGGAGTGGTAGGAAGATGGCATACCTGCAGTAAAAAGACATAAATAATACACAAAACAGAAGTTATAAAAAAACTATTATTTGTTTACTGAAGTAGTCGATAGATTGTATTTCCAACAGAGCTAAGACTGACATTTATAAGATATATACAATTTGCTCTCAATTTACCCTGAAAGGTGACCCACTCCAAACTGCTGGTTTACTTCATAAAACAAGCATGCTCCTCTATACCAACCCAAAGCACTGATGTGTTTTAGAGGATCAGACTACACCTAAGACTGAAGAGATTTCTATTCTTATCTCCCCACTAACTCCCTGTTACCAACATGTATTCAACATGCACAAACAAACAGAAATGAACTTTCCAGCTATGCAGACGAGAGAACTGTTTTTCACAGTGTAATGCCACAAGCAGCATCTCAGACTGACTTTACATACTGAAAGGTTCATATCCATGTGCACGTGCTGCTGCTTTTCCATACTTTTGATGTACTTCCACTTTTACTACTCACAGAAGACATTCAAGGTCTTACTTTTGCTGTTCGGGTTCAATTTCAAACAGGCGCAGCTCCCGCCTCTGCTTGGCAGTAAAACCTTTCACCTTCTTCCTCTTCTGCTTGGTCTTTTTTTTGGGATAATACTCAAGAACCAGAGCTTTCCGAGTTAACATATCCTGGATGGCTTCATCCTTCATTTGGGGCATGCTACGCTTCAGGACGGCATGTACAAACGCCTTGGCCTCTTCTGAGCCCTGACGCTAGAGACACGTTAAAGGACACTTTAGAATACATTTTAATTAAGTGAGAGCCCCCGGCGTGGTGGTCCCGGGCCCCTCGGTACCTGTATCGGCAGGTCCCCGGTGTCCTCGGGCGGCAGCCGGCGGTACAGCTGCTCTGCAGGGCACGGCCGAGCGGGGTCAGCTCACCCTCCATCGCTCACTCCCCATCCCTCACACCCTCCATCCCTCTTCACTCCCTCGTCCTCCACCGCTCGCCCTCCATCACCCCGCGTCCCTCACTCCTCCATCCCTCTCCCCCATCCCTCACAACCTCCATCTCTCACCCCCCCATCGCCGGCGGCTCCTCGACCCCTGTCCTTCTCCCTCCGCCTCTCACACCTCCACCTCCATCACCCCAAGTCCCTCTCCCTCCATCCCTCCTTCCTACACCACTCACTCTCATCTCTCACTCCGCTGCTCTTGTCTCTTTCGCCCCGCCCTTCCCGTTTCACCGCTCGCCCTCCATCACCCGTGTTCCTCTCACCCTCCATCACCCGCGTCCCTCTCACCCTCCATCACCCGCGTCCCTCTCACCCTCCATCACCCGCGTCCCTCTCGCCCTCCATCGCCCGCGTCCCTCTCGCCCTCCATCGCCCGCGTCCCTCTCGCCCTCCATCG